>CAUYLG010071034.1:0-13731 GCA_963573385.1 Cacajao melanocephalus
ACTTTCAGATTGGGTCTGAGTGGACGTCCAGCTTGTTGGTGATGAAGTTTTTTCTGTTTCTTAGTTTTCCTTTGGCGGATGCCCTTTCCCCACAGAGCTAGGCCTTCCCGGGTTCAGCTGTGCTTACTGTGAAACTCTCAGTCCTCAGCGTTTCCAATTGCTGTTCTCCTTGTGGGGCTGGGACCAGCTGGGTCCGACTCAAAGGGCACCCAGTCCCGTATACTCCACACTGAGAAGCGCCACGCTGCGCTGGGGCGCTGGCAAAACAGCCTCACTGGTGACCCACGTGGCTCCTCCACTGGGTAGCTCCCAGTTTGTGGGCAACAGAAATTCGTCTGAAATTGCGGCGTCCACTCGCTCTCTGCACTTTCACTGGGAGCTACAATCCTGAGCTGTTGTTAATTGGCCATCTTGGATCTCTCCCTAAATCTCTTTTCTTTATGAATTACCCAGTCTCTGGTAGTTCTTTATAGCAGTGTGAGAACGGACTAATAAACATGCTTAGCTTGCCTGACCTGAGATGCCTTGTATGCTCCACAGAGAGACCCTGCCAGCAAGAAGGCTCTCACCAGATGTGGCCCCTAGACCTTGCACTTCCCAGCCACCAGGACTGTAAGAAATACATTTCTTTTCTTTATAAATAATCCTATCTCAGGTATTCAGTTATAGCAACAGAAAATGAACTAAGTCACGTCAGGCCAGTCATGGTGGCTCATGCCTCTAATCCCAGTATTTTGGGAGGCCAAGGTGGAAGGATTGCTTGAGGCCAAGAGTTTAAGACTAGCCTGGGCAACATAGCAAAACCTTACCTTTAAAAACATCAAAATAAAAATAAATAAATAAGTAGAAAAGACAGGGTCATACCTCTGAGGCATAGCTCTTTGGACTCTTCATTTTGTTTCAGGCTCCAGAATGGGACAGTTACCTTGGGCCTTACAGTTTTCCAGTCTGTCTGGTACCCTGCATAATGCCCCATAATTACCTCAGGATTAGAGTGTCAGTCCCAAATCCTGCCATTCTTATCGTGGTTAGCTCCTGCCAACTCCTTCCCCTGGTAGGTGGGATTCAAATCCCTATAAGCCCTGGTTGATCTCTGGAAATGAACAGGTCTTTTAGAACCACAACATAGCTTACTTTTCTTTAACAGTCTCACCCAACCACTTGGAATTTCACACTTCTAGCTTCATCCAATAGAAAGGACTTTCCTGGTTTTAGTATGTTTATGAATGATATTAATTTTCTCCTCATCCATAGACACTGGATGACATGGGCCTAAGACATCTGACGTGTCCATAATAGCTCCGTCTCTTTAAGACATTTCTCCAGTCTCATCCAGGCCCCATGCATTTTCCCAGCTTCTGCTACTGCTCCTTATCTCAACCCCAACCCTCAAGACTCACCTCAAATGCCACCTCCTTCAGGAAGGCATCCCTGATCATTCTCTTCTCAACTGGATGAATTTGTTCCTGCCTCATGATCCTAGCAGCCCATAGGATACCTTGTTTCCATTACATTTCTTTCATATTTTTATAATCCTGTGTTTTCTCAGCCTTCTCATTAGACAGAAAATTCCTTGAGGGACTTAGTTCATTTCTTCTTGTAACTCTTTAGGCTAGTGATCAAGAAATGCAATTGAATTAAAAAGAAGATAGTATTTTTACTTTCATTACCATTTGTATAATCATTTCCCTCATACAGCACAGGGCTTAATAGTTCAATGAACACAGATACAATTGTTTAGCCTCCCTAGAAATCAAGTTTCCTGTCTCTCTGTAGCAAAGGTATCAGGCAATCTTGGGTTAGGAGAAAATTGAGAAGGAAATGGACCTTGGGATTGGGAGACTTTTGGAATTCAAAGAGAGAAAGAAAGCATTGCATTGCTGGTGTCAGAGAAAAAAAACGTCTATGCTGAGAGCAGACACCAACAGCATACTAAATGACAGTAATAAAGCAAGGGCCAGACACTCAGGCTTTGACACCTGTAACTAAAAGATGTTTTTGCAGCCTTGCCAAGGAATCATGTTATCATTGCCTTTATTATTAAGCAGCTGGTGCTCCAGAGATGATCCAAGCTTTTACTTCCTTTATGCTCTTTTAGCAGGGATATTTATTATGGCTGTCTCCTCCTATTTGTCTGCTAGAATTATTATCCTATATGACTCTATGTCTCCAGAATAAACTGCCCCTTCAAGAGTTATAAAATATGCCAGATCCTCAGCAAGGCAAATAGGTGCTTAGCGTGGATTCAGTAATTGGTGCCTCAATAAAACTAGAAATTAGTCTCTTGCCATAAGCCTGGCTATTTCTGTAATTTTTGGACTTCATGAAAGTTTTTCTTTCCTGTTAGAACTCTCTTTTCTCTTCTTCACAGGCATGTTAAGAAGAAAAGGAACACCTCAGAGTCCTCTGGGCAGCCTCTTTTTCTCACTGAAGTGACTGACTTTGCTCCATGGGGACCTACTGATAGCCCAGTGTTCTGTGTTCAATTAGTGAAAGATCTACATACATTTCTGCTACTTTTGTGGGTGATGCAGAAAAAAAAATACCGTGCAAGTGGTACACAGCCTAGGAAAAAGTAGGGCAACCAAATCTGTGGCTTTGATGCCATGGGAATGATCAAGAAACCCAATTAGACTATAAGCATGGTGAAATAGGCCAGAGGCTCATAAATCCTCACCTGATGCTGGAATCCCATCTGCAGCAAGCAGCCATTATACATTAGGTGATCATTGGCCTGCCCACTCTCCTATCCCCCACCACTGTGGCCAGCGCTAGTTAGAAGTCAGCTGCAAAAAATATGTGTGTATCCAGTGAGAGCTTCCTGAGAAGGCAGTTCACAAATATGGAAGCCACATTAGATCTGTTATTGGAATCGTCATTAGGAAAACACAATATTAGGAGGACTGTGCAAATCATCCCTATGAACCTGAATGCCTGTGTCCCTCAGAATTAATATATGGAAATTTTAACCCCCAAGGTGATGGTAATTAGAAGATGGGGCCTTTGGGAGGTGATTATGTCATGAGGGTAGACCCCTTGTGAACGGAATTAGTGCCTTTATGAAAGAGGCCCTGAAAAGCTGCCTTTTGTTTCTTCTACCATGCCAGGAAGTTAGAAAGTGCCATCTCTGAATGAGGACGCAGGCCCTCACCAGACAATTAATCTGCTGGTGCTTTCATCTTGGACTTAGCCTCCAAAACTGTGAGAAATAACTTTCTATACACCTATTTTATGGTATTTTGTTACAACAGTAACTCTAACAGTTTGCTCTACTTCCAAAATGTTCTCTGAACTAAGACAGTCATAAGCCCAGAAAGGAGGTACATGATGTTGACAAATAAGGGAAGGCTAAGGACAAAGCTCTAGTAGTCCTGCTTTAGAATTCAGCTCCAGGGAACTTAATGAGTGCTCTGGGCTCATTAAAAAAAGAAAAAAATATGTGTAGATATGCTGGACGTGGTGGCTCACACCTGTAATCGCAGCACTTTGGGAGGCTGAGGCAGGCAGATCTCTTGAGATCAGGAGTTTGAGACCAACCTGATCAACATGGTGAAACCCCCTCTCTACTAAAAATACAAAAACTAGCCAGGTGTGGTGGTGGATGCCTGTAATCCGAGCTACTTGGGAGGCTTAGATGGGAGAATCGCTTGAGCCTAGGAGGCAGAGGTTGCAGTGAGCTGAGATTGTGCCACTGCACTCTAGCCTGTGCAACAGAGTGAGACTTCATCCCCCCTCCAAAAATTAAAAATAAATTAGCTGGTGTGGTGGCACATGCCTGTGGTCTCAGCTACTCAGGAGGCTGAGGTAGGGAGATCACTTGAGCCTCGGAAGTCAAGACTGCAGTGAACCACGATAGTGCTGCTGCACTTTAGTCTGGGTGACAAAGCAAGACCCTGTCTCAAATAATAAATTATATACTCAAAAACTGTATGTGGAATCTATCTCTCTAAAATAAATCCCGAATTGGACTCACTGCACCTTCCTTTATTATTTTGTTTATTTTACTTTTTGTTATTGTACTTTAGGTTCTGGGGTACATGTGCAGATCATGTGGGGTTGTTGCATAGGTACTTACATAGCAAAGTGGTTTGCTGCCTCCATCCCCCGTCACCTACATCAGGCATTTCTCCCGTGTTATCCCTCCCCAAACTCCCCATCCGCCAGTGTCCCTCCCCTAGCCCCCGCAACAGACTCCAGTGTGTGATGCTCCCCTCCCTGTGTCCATGTGTTGTTATTGTTCAACACCTGCCTATGAGTGAGAACATGTAGTGTTTGATTTTCTGTTCTTGTGTCAGTTTGCTGAGAATGATGGTTTCCAGATTAATCCATGTCCCTACAAAGGACACAAACTCATCGTTTTTTATGGCTGCATAGTATTCAATGGTGTATATGTGCCACATTTTCCTTGTCCAATACATCACTGATGGGCATTTGCGTTGGTTCCAGGTCTTTGCTATTGTAAACAGTGCCACAATGAACATACGTGTGTATGTGTCATTATAATAGAATGATTTATAGTCCTTTGGGTATGTATCCAGTAATGGGATTGCTGGGTCAAATAGAATTTCTATTTCTAGTTCCTTGAGGAATCACCACACTGTCTTGCATAATGATTGAACTAATTTATACTCCCACCAACAGTGTAAAAGTTTTCCTATTTCTCCACTTCCTCTCCAGCATCTGTTGTCTCCAGATTTTTTAATGATCGCCATTCTAACTGGCATAAGATGGTATCTCAATGTGGTTTTGATTTGCATTTCTTTAATGACCAGTGATGATGAGCATTTTTTCATATGTTTGTTGGCCTCATATATGTCTTCTTTTGAAAAATATCTGTTCATATCCTTCACCCACTTTTGAATGAGTTTGTTTGTTTTTTCCTTGTAAATTTGTTTTAGTTCTTTGTAGATTCTAGATATTAGCCCTTTGTCAGATGGGTAGATTGCAAAAATTTTTTCCCATTCTGTTTGTTGTTGGTTCATTATAATGATTGTTTCTTTTGCTGTACAGAAGCTCTGAAGTTTAATTAGATCTCATTTCTATTTTGACTTTTGTTGCCAATGCTTTTGGTGTTTTAGTCATGAACTCCTTGCCTATGCCTATGTACTGAATGGTTTTGCCTAGGTTTTCTTCTAGGGTTTTTATGGTGTTAGGTCTTATGTTTAAGTCTTTAATCTATCTGGAGTTAATTTTAGTGTAAGGTGTCAGGAAGGGGTACAGTTTCAGCTTTCTGCACATGGCTAGCCAGTTATCCCAACACCATTTATTAAACAGGGAATCCTTTCCCCATTGCTTGTTTTTGTCAGGTTTGTCAAGGATCAGATGGTTGTAGATGTGTAGCATTGCCTCTGAGGCCTCTGTTCTGTTCCATTGTTCTATATTTCTGTTTTGGTACCAGTACCATACTGTTTTGATTACTATAGACTTGTAGCATAGTTTGAAGTCAGGTAGTGTGATGCCTCCAGCTTTGTTCTTTTTGCTTAGGTTCCTGATTGCCCTGGCTTGAACTTCCAACACTATATTGAACAGGAGTGGTGAGAGAGTGCATCCTTGCCTAGCACCAGATTTCAAAGGGAATGCTTCCAGTTTTTGCCCATTCCGTATGATATTGGCTGTGGGTCTGTCATAAATAGCTGTTATTATTTTGAGATAAGTTCCACCGATACCTAGTTTATTGAGTGTTTTTAGCATAAAGGGCTGTTGAATTTTGTCAAAGGCCTTCTCTGCATCTATTGAGATAATCATGAGGTTTTTATCTTTGGTTCTGTTTATGTGGTGGATTACATTTATAGATTTGCATATGTTGAACCAGCCTTGCATCTCCATGATGAAGCCTACTTGATCATGATGGATAAGCTTTTTGATATTCTGTTGCCATCGGTTTGCCAGTATTTTATTGAAGATTTTTGCATCTATGTTCATTATGGATATTGGCCTGAAGTTTTCTTTTTTTGTTGAGTCTCTGCCAGGTTTTGGTATCAGGATGATGTTGGTCTCATAAAATAATTTGGGAAGGATTCCCTCTTTTTGTATTGTTTAGAATAGATTCAGAAGGAGTGGTACCAGCTCCTCTTTCTACGTTTGATAGAATTTGGCTGTGAACTCATCTGGTTCTGGACTTTTTTGATTGGTAGACTATTAATTGGTGCCTCAACTTCAGCCCTTGTTATTGGTCTATTCGGGGTTTCAACTTCTTCCTGGTTTAGTCTTGGGAGGGTGCAAGTGTCCAGGAATTTATCCATTTCTTCCAGGTTTACTGGTTTATGTGCATAGAGTTGTTTGTAGTAATCTCTGATGATCATTTGTATTTCTGTGGAATTGGTGGTGATATCCCCTTTATTGTTTTTTATTGCATCTATTTGACTCTTCTCTCTTTTCTTTTTCATTAATCCGGCTAGTGGTCTGTCTATTTTGTTGATCTTTTCAGAAAACCAGCTCATGGATTTATTGATTTTTTTGAAGAGGTTTTTGTGTCTCTATCTCCTTCAGTTCTGCTCTGATCTTAGTTATTTCTTGTCTTCTGCTAGCTTTTGAGGTTTGTTTTTTTTTTTTGATCTTGCTCCTCTAGCTCTTTCAATTTTGATGATAGGGTGTTGATTTTAGATCTTTCCTCACTTCTCATGTGGGCATTTATTGCTATAAATTTTCTTCTAGACACTGCTTTAAATGTGTCCCAGAGATTCCGGTATGTTGTGTCTTCATTCTCATTGATTTTGAAGAACATCTTTATTTCTGCCTTCATTTCGTTGTTTATCCAGTCGATATTCTGGAGCCAGTTGCTCAGTTTCCATGTAGTTGTGCAGTTCTGAGTTAGTTTCTTAATCCTAAGTCTAATTTGATTGCACTGTGGTCTGAGAAATTGTTTGTTATGATTTCTGTTCTTTTGCCTTTGCTGAGGAGTGATTTACTTCCAATTATGTGGTGCAATTAGAGTAGGTGCAATGTGGTGCTGAGAAGAATGTATATTCTGTGGATTTGGGGTGAAGAGTTCTGTAGATATCTATTAGGTCTGCTTAGTCCAGATCTAATTTCAAGTCCTGGATATCCTTGTTAATTTTCTGTTTTGTTGATCTGTCTAATTTTGACAGTCTCCCATTATTATTGTGTGGGAGTCTAAGTCTCTTTGTAGGTCATTAAGAATTTGCTTTATGTATCTGGGTGCTCTTGTACTGGGTGCATATATATTTAGGATCATTAGCTCTTCTTGATGAATTGACCCTTTTACTATTAGGTGATGCCCTTCTTTGTCTCTTTTGATCTTTGTTGATTTAAAGTCTACTTTATCAGAGACTAGGATTGCAACTCCTGCTTTTTTTTGCTCTCCATGTGCTTGGTAAATCTTCCTCCATCCCTTTATTTTGAGCCTATGTGTATCCTTGCACATGAGATGGGTTTCCTGAATACAGCACAGTGATGGGTCTTGACTTTTTATCCAATTTGCCAGTCTGTGTCTCTTTATTGGGGCATTTAGCCCACTTATATTTAAGGTTAATATTGTTATGTGTGAATTTGACCCTGCCATTTTGAAGCTATTTGTTTACCCTTTAGTTGATGCAGTTTCTTCATTGTGTCGATGGTATTTATCATTTGGTATGTTTTTTGAGTGGCTGGTACTGATTGTTCCTTTCCATGTTTAGTGGTTCTTTCAGGAGCTCTTGTAAGGCAGGCCTGCTGGTGATGAAATCTCTTAGCTTTTGCTTGTCCGTAAAGGATTTTATTTCTCCTTCACTTTTGAAGCTTAGTTTGGCTGGATATGAAATTCTAGGTTGCAAGTTCTTTTCTTTAAGGATGTTGAATATTGGCCCCCACTCTCTTCTGGCTTGTAGGCTTTCTGCCGAGAGATGAGCTGTGAGTCTGATGGGCTTCCCTTTGTGAGTAACCCAACCTTTCTCTCTGGCTGCCCTTAGCATTTTTTCCTTCATTTCAACCCTGGTGAATCTGATCATTATGTGTCTTGGGGTTGCTCTTCTTGAGGAATATCTTTGTAGTGTTCTCTGTATTTCCTGGACTTAAATGTTGGACTGCCTTGCTAGGTTTGGGGAGTTCTCCTGTGTAATATCTGCAGAGTGTTTTCCAGCTTGGATTTGTTCTCACATTCTAGTACACCTATCAAATGCAGATTTGGTCTTTTCACATAATCCCATAGTTCTTGGAGGCTTTGTTCATTTCTTTTCACTCTTTTTTCTCTAATCTTGCCTTCCCACTTTATTTCATTGAGTTGATCTTCAATCTCTGATATCCTTTCTTCTGCTTGGTTGATCTGGCTATTGAAACTTGTGCATGCTTTGTGAAGTTCTCCTGTTGTGTTTTTCAGCTCCATCAAGTCATTTATGTTCTTCTCTAAGCTGGTTATTCTAGTTAGCATTTCATCTAACCTTTTTTCCAGGTTCTTGGTTTCTTTGCATTGGGTTAGAACATGTTCTTTTAGCTCAGGGAAGTTATTACCCACTTTCTGAAGCCTGCTTCTGTCAATTCATCAAACTCATTCCCCATCCAGCTTTGTTCACTTGCTGGTGAGGAGTTGTGATTCCTTAGAGGAGGAGAGGCATTCTGGTTTTTGGTGTTTTCTTCCTTTTTGTGCTGGTTTCTTCCCATCTTCATGGATTTATCTACCTGTGGTCTTTGTAGTTGGTGACTTTTGGATGGGGTCTCGGAGTGGATGTCCTTTTTGTTGATGTTGAAGCTATTCCTTTCTGATTTTTAGTATTCCTTTTAATAGGCCCCTTTGTTGCAGGACTGCTGGAGGTCCACTCCAGACCCTGCTTGCCTGGGAATCACCCATGGGGGCTGCAGAACAGCAAGGATTACAGCCAGTTTCTTCTTCTGTTACCTTCACCTCAGAAGGGTACTCTCCAGAGGTCAGCCAGAGCTCTCCTTTATGAGGTGCCTCTTTGTATATGCAGGGGTCAGGGAGCTGCTTGAGGAGACAGTTGTCCCCTATCAGAGCTCAGGTGCTGTGCTGGGAGCTCCATTGTTCCATTGATAGCTGCTGGGCAGGTATGTTTAAGTCTGCTGCAGCAGAACTCATAACTGCCTCTTTTCCCAGATGCTCTGTTCTGAGAAGGTGGGGCTTTATTTATAAGTTCCTGACATGCTGCTGCCTTTTTTCAGAGATGCCCTGCCCAGCAATGAGGTAGTCTAGTCACAGTCTGCTGGCAGAGGTGTTGCTGAGCTGCCATGGGCCCAGCTGCTGTGTGAACTTCCTTGTGGTTTTGTAAAAGAGGTACAGTTAGAACTGATTCAGTAATGGTTGTCTACCTCATTAATGGTGGACTGCCTTGGTAATGGCAGACTGCCTCTGTAATGGAGGACTGCCTTGGTAATGGAGGACTGCCTCAGTAATGGCAGACTGCCTAGGTAATGGTGGACTGCCTTGGTAGTGGTGAACTGCCTCAGTAGTGGACTGCCTCGGTAATGGCAGATGCCCTTCCCCCCACAGAGCTTGACCGTCCCAAGTCCAGCTGTGCTTGCTGCAAAACTCTGAAGTCAGGGGGTTTCAGATTGCTGGTCTTTGTGGGGGTGGGATCCACCGAGCCAGATCACCTGGCTCCCTGCTTTCAGCCCTCTCTTTTTCAGTTGAATGGGCAGCTCTGTCTCCAGGTGCCAGTTGAAATGGCTGCCTGGATTTGTGTAAGTTTTTGTGTGGAAACCTGCAGTGCTGACTGAAACAGCCATGCTGGAAACTCATGGTGCTTTTAATCCCTGCTAGGAATCTCCTGGTCTGTGGGCGGTAAAAACTGCAGGAGCTGCGCAGTATCTGAACTGAAGTGCTGGAGTGGATGGGAAAACCCCCGATGGCCTCCACTGGGTAGGGAGGGGGGTCCTCTGGGGATTGCACTTCCCACCTGGCCTCAGCTCGCCCTTCCTGGGCTACACCCAATGTGCCACCTGTCCCATTGAGATTCACCTGGTACTTCGTTTGGAAATGCAGAGATAATTCACCCTCTCCGCAGATTCCGCTGGGAACTGCAGTCCAGAGCTGTTTCTATGTGGCTATCTTACTCCTCCCCCACCCTATCCCACTGCACCTTCTTTACTGGGACCATTTTTGTGCAAGTCACCAGCTTCTCTCTTCTAAACAAAAACATTGGATTTCTAACTGGTTTCCCCAGGTCTACCTTTTGCTCTGCTTCCAAACTGTTCTCCATATAGCAGCCAGAGCCATCTTCTTAAAAAGTAATTTGAGTTTGAGGTGATGGATATCCTAATTATCCTGATTTCATTATAACACACTGTATACAAGCATCAAAATATCATATGTACTCTCAAAATATGTGTAACTTTGATTATCAGTTAAAAAATGAAAAAAGCATGAGAGGTTAAGTTGGGAGGATAGCTTGAGCCTAGAAGTTTGAGATTACCATGAGCTATGATTGCGCCACCACACTCCAGCCTAGGCAACAGAACCAGATCCAGTCCCTTAAAAAAAAAAATTAAACATTAAACATTTAAAAATCTTCAAAGAGTCTTTTATTTGGGGGCCTCCCTGCTCAGATCACTTCCTAATACCTGTCATCATCTCCAGATGTCATGTGCCATCTGCCAGGATGGGCTCTTTCTCATTATCTTCTACTGTTCCTGTCCCCAAGCATAGGCCCCATCCATGGCAGACGACTTAAATTTTGGGTCTGAAATCCTTTATTTGGAATGTCCTGCAGCTAAACTCCAATTCTGTAGCCTCTAACATTAGGTGGAGAATGTGGTGGCAGGGAATAAGCAATGGGACTTTGATAAGACAGGGCATTTCATCATCAGCCATCACTACTAAAAGGCTTTATGGATTGCTTGCTGGCTTGTGGTGCTATACTTAGTGCTGTATGAAGCCATCTAATTAAGACTCAGCACCCACCTGTAAGATTTATAGTACAATCCAAGACATCATATTAGCTTCCTGATGCTACTTTTTCCTCACGTGATCCAACCTGGTTTCTTTCTAGCCTCATCATTTCTTTCAGGCTAGGAGAAATCAGAATCTAGAAAAGCCATTTAAAATAAAGCATCTTACCAGCTGCTGTTCTCAGTAGCTACTGTCTATAAGAATGGAGTCTTTAGGAGGCCAAGGGGGGTGGGTGGATCACCTCAGTTCGGGAGTTCGAGACCAACCTGACCAACATGGAGAAACCCTGTCTCTACTAAAAATACAAAATGAGTTGGGCATGGTGGTGTATGCTTGTAATCCTAGCTACTTGGGAGGCTGAGGCAGGAGAATCACTTGAACCTGGGAGGCGGAAGTTGCAGTGAACCAAACTCGCACCATTTCACTCCAGCCTGGGCAACAAGAGTGAAACTCCGTTTCAAAAAAAGAAGAAAAATATGGACTCTGACATGGTTGAGGTGTCTGATAGATTTTCTCTGTGAGACACTTCATGTTGCAAAACTTATTAGCTAATTGCCTGGCATCCCATATGGTTTCATTCATTTTTTTCTTCGTAATGTTCAAAAGAGAAAAGCAAAGTCTGAAGAAAAAGAAATATTTAACCCTAAGATTTGCAGTGAATGAGGCTTGGGTGAGAGAATCTGCAAGCCTGGGACATGATACTTCTTGGAAGCCAGAGTTTGAGCACTTGCTGTTTTGAGTAAAAGGAAGTGCTGGAGTCACCCTTTCAGGGTCAAAGACTCTGACACAGTATCCTGTGCAAGTGCCCATGATGTCATGTCAGTGGATAGAGTCCAAAGGAGGCGGAGTCCTGTGTGTGCTAGAGATGCCAGGAAATGTCTGGAGGGAGGGACAGAGAGGATGGATCGCCACCTTGGGCTCTGTCCCAATTGCCTGCTTGGAGAAATACACCTTGCAAGAGTTTTTCCATTTCATACAATAAGGAAGGAACCCCATGGGGTCTATCTAATTCATATTTCATAGTTCAACATTCCTGTTGGGCCAGGCGAAGTGGTTCATGACTGTAATCCCAGCACTTTGAGAGGCCAAGGGGGGTGAATCACGAGGTCAGGAGATGGAGACCATCCTGGCTAACATGGTGAAACTGCATATCTACTAAAAGTACAAAAACCTAGCTTGGTGTGATGGCACACGCCTGTAGTCCCAGCCACTCAGAAGGCTGAGATGGGAGAATTGCTTGAACCTGGGAGGCAGAGGTTGCAGTGAGCCGAGATTGTACCATTGCACTCCAGCTTGGGCAACAGAGTGAGACTCTGTCTCAAAACAAAACAAAAAGCAACAAAAAACAAAAAAAAATTTAGCCGGGTGTGGTGGCACAAGCCTGTGATCCCAGCTACACAGAAGGCTGAGGCAGGAGAATTGCTTGAACCCAGGAGGTGGAGGTTGCAGTGAGCTGAGATTGTGCCACTGCACTCCAACCTGGGTGACAGAGACTCTGTCTCAAAAACAGAACAAATGCTCCTATTTTGTAGATGAGAAAAGTGAGACCCAAAGAAGAGAAGTAATTTTCCCGTGGTCACACAGCTTGACTCCAGCGAACTTTGAACAAGAAGAGCATGGGCCTCCTGAGCTCTCGGCCTGTGTTTACCCACCACCTCAAGCTCTCACCCTCCCAGACCCCACTGGTATCTTTTTGCCTCTGTTTCTTCAACAATGGGGCACAACACCCCGTGGGGAAAGAGAGGATGAAAGAAGCCATTGGAAAATCCTTGAGTGCACAGCTACATCATATGTGCCCTCATGCCTCTCTGTGGCCATGCTGGGGGCCCTGCAGGGTTGAGTGGTGCCCATAATCGGGGAAAATGCCCCTGATTGGATTAACAGACATGGTTCATGGGCCTGAATCCCATTTCCCTCACTTGAAAGCTGGCTTTTCGAAGCACAGATAAGCTGGTGATACAGGCCAGATGGGAGCTCCCGGGAGAAGGAGGAGGGGAAGAGAAGTCCCCTACTTGGCAAGAGGGAGAATGCAGGCATGGCTGCCCCTCCCCCAACCAATCTGGCTTCTCTTTGTGCTGGGCTGACAAGGGGCAGCTGGTGAAGCTGGCAGGGAGAGGCCAAAGGGAAGTGGCCGAGTGTCTATGGACAAAGGCCTGCCTGGGGAAAGGGAATGCTCTCCCAGGCTCCCTTCCCTCAGACGTGGGTGCTGACCTCAAAGCCTCCCTGATCCCTGGTAAGCTGGGGCTCAGAGGACCTCATCAGAGCATGCAGCCAGCAGCTCTTTTGCACTTGGACTCTGATGTCAGACTCTGGTTTTAAATCCCCACTTGGCTCTTACTCGCTATCTCACCTTGGGCAAATTACTTCACCACTCTGTGCTTCATTTCCTCATCTGCAAAATGGAGATGATAATAGTACCTACTTCACAGCATGACTCACAATTAAATGAGTAACTAAAATGTAAAGCACTTCTAACAATGTCTGAAATTTGTAAGAACTAAATAAGCGTATGCTATTATAATAATTATTATTATGTGTTTTCTATTCTTTTTGGCACAAGAAAAACTGAACATTTGGCCTGAAGGTCTGTGGGAGGAGGAGAGAAAGATTCCAGCTCCCGGAAACTCTGTTCAATGGCTGGAAATCCCAAGGATTTCTCTGGCCTTGCTGTGGCCTTTTCTTTCTCCTTCCTTCCCTCCTTCCTTCCTTCCTTCCTTCCTTCCTTCCTTCCTTCCTTCCTTCCTTCCTTCCTTCCTCCCTCCCTCCTTCCCTCCTTCCTTCCTTCCTTCCTTCCTTCCTTTCTTCCTTCCTTTCTTCCTTCCTTCCTTCCTTCCTCCCTCCCTCCCTCCCTCCTTCCCTCCCTCCTTCCCTCCTTCCTTCCTTCCTTCCTTTCT
>CAUYLG010071035.1:0-14967 GCA_963573385.1 Cacajao melanocephalus
AGGAGGGAAGGAGGGAAGGACGGAAGGAGGGAAGGGAGGGAAGGGAAGGGAGGGAGGGAAAGGAGGGAAGGGAAGGGAGGGAGGGAGGGAAGGGAAGGGAGGGAGGGAAAGGAGGGAAGGGAAGGGAGGGAGGGAAGGAAGGAAGGAAGGAAGGAAGGAAGGAAGGAAGGAAGGAAGAAGGAAAGGAAGGAAGGAAGGAAGGAAGGAAGGAAGGAAGGAAGGAAGGAAGGAAGGAAGGGAGGAAGGGAGGAAGGGAGGAAGGGAACAAGGGTAGACAGGCCAGTCTAATACATCAGTCAGACACAGAGAAACTAATTCTAAACCCAAGAAAATTATACAGGTGAAGGTCCTTGACTGCAGATATAGACAGAGCCTAAGAATCCCACATTATTCCCAACTAAAGGATGCTTGTTCTTTTAGCAGAGAGCAGTGAGAAGCAGTGGCACAGGTGCGACCCTGGGTGATCGCTGGCAACTGCCCCAGTTTGTCCCCAGTGTGTACACACAGGGTCGCACCTGTGCACTGCTCCTCACTACTCTCTGGTAAAAAGATCTTGCCTCTCCCTGGCTCCAGAGATGGGCACACGGTTAGGTTAATCCCAGAGCACCTCTGCATCCCAGACACACTGCTGGGTGGGGTTGGACAATGGCCAACCTGTAGCTAGGAAGCTGACCTCCTGTTGCCTCCCAGATTGCAGCCCTGGATGGGGAGTTCTGGAGGGGTCTGAGCATAGGTCCCTATCACTTGGGAAGAGCCCTTCCATCCACAGTAGTCTATAGAGGCAAAAATGAAGCCAACATGTGCACAAGTTCCAATGGCATTTACATCTCTAGATCCAGCGGAATCTGGGGCACGTTCTATGCCTGCCCTTTCTGCGGTTTATCTATAGAAACTGATACATTCTTTTTGGCTTTAATTAAAGTTGGGTGAAAGAGCACTAATGCCTATCATCTGCATAACAATTTTATTGAAGAGACTCACCTCTTTGGAGAAATAAATGTAAAACTATGGTTTTTTTCAAATGACTGCCTCGAGCTGTACTACATTGAGTCTCCCTCTCATCTTTTAAAAATATGCACAGATTAAATGATTTTCAGTTGTTACAGGGGTCAGCAAAATTTTTCTGTAAAGAGCTAGATAGTAAATATTTTAAGTTTTGTGGGCCACAGATGATCTCTATTGCAGATTCTTGTTTATTTTACAATCCTCTAAAAATGTCAGAACCACGAGCTGGGCTGCATCTGGCCCATGGGTTATTAAAACAGCTCAGCTTTGGGCTTTGATCTCATTGTTAGGATAGGCGCTTTGGGCCCTGAGAGCCCCAACACATTCCTGCTGAGTGGACTGGACTGCCAGGACTGCGTGTCCTCGGACACAGCAAATTCTGTAGCTGGTCCCACAGGCAACTGAGTAAGTCAATAAGTCAGTGGGAAGTCCAGTATGACCAGCAGAGCTAGGAAGAGAGTAGAGCAAACAAGTTACCCAGGGCATAAGATTTAAGGAGGCTCTCCCTCTCAGGTGCCAATTCTGCATTTGCACAAACCTGAGAGTGAGAGCCTCCTTACACTGCGTGCTTGGGCACTATCCCTTGCCTCATCCCTATCCTAGAGCAGATGACCACCACCTAATTGCTCATTCTTGAGGCCAGGGGAACCAGCTTGCCTGCTGTTTGCCACAAAGTGTGCTGCTCGCTCAAAAAGCACTGGGCTCTTGGCCCTGGCTGCTTCTCCTGGAACGAAACGCACTGCTAGTGTTTGTGCTGTCTCAGCTCATGAAATCACCCCTTGGGACTTGGGAACAAGAAAAACCAACACAAATACACTGAGGCTCACGCTTTCATCATGCTGTGAGTACAAAAAGCCACTTGTTTCTGACGCAGGAGTCTGACAACTTCTGCTAGCAGATATGATTATAGCAGGCTAGTAAGTTAGGTGAAATCATACCCTTCATCCTTCTCAGCCCACATATCTGATGCAAAATCTCCACTCACCCCTACTCCTATGACCATCTCAATCACGGGCTGGATGCCAACTCCAGGGGCTTGCAGCTTGTTGTCTGTCTTTGTAACACCCCATCTCCTTCCATCTTAAGGCTGGAGTTGGGGGAGAAGGATTAGGGAGACCAAAATATGATGTACTTGCCTGCCTGCCTCATGGTGGTAGGAAGGGGCCCTCATGATTGGACTTGGTTCTCTCTGATGCTGGTGGTCTCCAAACAGCTCTCTGTGTGTTCTTGGGTTACTGTCACTTCACCATGGTTCCACTGGTTGCTGAGGAGCCCCTCAGGGAGGAACAGCCTAGTCCCCTTTCACCCTGAGAGTGGTAATGACCTCAACCCCCTCTTGAGGTAAGTTTTCTTCTCACTTGACGTAAGTGACTCTACAGTTGCTGCCCCTCCTTTAACCTCCAAGCTCCTTCACAAGGAGCGCAAAGAATCTCTGGATACCTCTTTTATAGCCTCTGAGGCCTACAGACACCTAGAATAGAGTGGCAGTTCCCACTTTCCATCCAGGCATGCCACATCAAGGTCCTTTCAAGCTCTGCAGACACAGGCTACTTTTACTGATTTTGCATTTGCAGAAGCCTCTGGATAGATACATGGGTATTCGTTTCTATGGACACATTACTGTCCCAAATTCTTTTGGGATATATTGCAAGCTCTCTCTAGGCTCTGTCCATCTCCACTAAAGTGACAGTACAAGAAAGGCCTGTAAGCACTCTTGGTCTCAGATTGATTCTCTTGAAGCCACCCCCCCACACACACCCTGGGCTTGAGGAAAACCCTCACTCTTCTCCCCGTGAAGAGAGAAGTGGCCTTCTGCCACAGAAACTGTTTTCCCATAAGGCCAAGGTTTCACTCCTCCTTCCCAAGACTTTCCTTATATACACCTGAGGGTGAAGAAAGTGGTTGAAAGCGTACATTTGGAATTTGGCAGTGCTGGGCACCAGAGTATGAGAGAATCTGAAACACTCTACTTTCGGCTTTGGCCCTTGCCAGAAATTTCAGAATAGTAAGAAAGGCCCATCTTAGTACATTTTTTTGTAGTTATAACAGAGTACCACAGATTGGGTAATTTATAAAGAAATTTATTTCCTACAGTTCTGGAGGTTGGGAAGTTAAGGTCAAGAGGCTGTAGCTGGTGAGGGCCCTCTTACTGAGCCAAAACAGGGCACAAGATATCACATGGTGAGAGAAGAAGCAAGAGCATGCCAGCTCAAGGTCTGTATTCTTTTCTCATAAAGTCACCAGTCCCATCATGGGGACCCAACCCTGATGACCTTACCTAATTCTAGTTACCTCACAAAGACTCTACCTCCTAATGCCATCAGTATATGAATTGGAAGACTAAGTTTTCAACACATAAAATTTGGGAGACACATCCCAACCACAGCAGGCCCCATGCCTCATTGAATATACTTTTTTTTTTTTTTGAGGTGGAGTCTTGCTCCTGCAGGCTGGAGTGCAATGGCACGATCTTGGATCACTGCAACCTCCACTGTCCAGGTTCAAGCAATTCTCCCACCTCAGCCACCCAAGTAGTTGGGATTACAGGCATGCGCCACCATGTCCTGTTAATTTTCGTATTTTTAGTAAAGACAGAGTTTTGCCACGTTGGCCAGGCTGGTCTTGAACTCCTGATCTCAAGTGATCCACCCACCTTGGCCTCCCAAATTACTGGGATTACAGGCCTGAGCGACCAAGCCTGGCCAGACATAGGTCTTTTAAAACCACACTTGGAATGCTCATAGGTAACAATATTGCATTATTAGCTCCCACTCTAACAATAAAAAACCTCACGCTATTTTCATTTTATTTTCAAGATGGAGTGTCACTGTCACCCAGGCTGGAGTGCAGTGGTGTGATCTTGGCTCACTGTAACCTCTGCCTCCCAGTCTCCAGCGATTCTCCTGCTTCAGCCTACCAAATTAGCTGGGATTATAGGCGTGTGCCACAACGCCCAGCTAATTTTTGTAATTTCAGTAGAGACGGGGTTTCACCATGTTGGCTAGGCTGGTCTCAAACTCCTGACCTCAAGTGATCTGCCCACCTCAGCCTCCCAAAGTTCTGGGATTACAGGCATGAGCCACTGAGCCCAGCTAGGCTATTTTCATACTTTTTAGTATATGTTTTAATAGCACAAATGAAAGCTGGTCTCAAATTTAAGGAGAATTTCTCAAGAGAAATTTAGGATGCATTAAAACATATTAGACAGAAAAGTCAACTTCAGAAATTGGAAAAACAAACATTTTCTTACTAGAAGTATGAAAAGTATTTTCTGACTCAATAGAGTGCTTACAGCTATTTCATTGCTCAAATTACTATCATGTGCACCAATAAAAACATTGTCGAAAATAGCTATTTATATGGTTTTAGGGTTGGCCTTAAAGGGATCTGGATCTTTAGAGCAGTGGTTCTCAGACTTCAGCACTGCATACACGAGAGTCCCCTGGGGCACTTGTTAAAACAGCAAATGCTGGGTCCTAACCCAGAGCTTCTGACTCAGTAGCAACTGCCAAGTGGGGTCCGAGAATGTGCATTGCTAACAAGTTTCCAGTTATGCCATGCTGCGGGCCTGGGAATTACACTTTGAGAAGAACTGCTTAGGGCATCATTTTCTAGCTCTGAAAAGCCAGTGGGCCAAATCCAATCTGTCACATGTCTGTATAAAGTTTTATTGTAACAATGAAATAATAATATGTATATTGGTCTCTTCTCCCAGTTCCTGGCATAGAGCTCCTAAATCTCTTGGAATTTCCTGGATGATATGACCATCTTTTGTTCTAATACAGTGACTCTTGGTGGGCTCCTGGATAGTCTCAAAATGAGGGGCTGGTTGCCAGGTGAATTAACTATGAGATTAGAGGGTTAGAACTTTCAGCCCCACTCCCTGATCCTCTGGGGAGGGGAGAGGTGCTGAAGGTTGAGTTGGTCACCAATGGCCAATGATGATGTACTCAATCATGGCTATGTAATGAAACCTCCATTAAAACCCTCCAAAAAATGCAATCAGTAGAGCTTTGGATTGATGAACACATCCACATGCTGAAGGGTGTGCCTCTTAACTACATGAGGACAGAAGCTCCTGCTCTTGGGACCTTTCCAAAGCTCATCCTTTGCATCTCTTTATCAGGCTGTTCATCTGTATCCTTTATTATATCCAGTATTCATATGATAAACTGATCCCTGAGTTCTGTGAGCTGTCCTAGTAAATTAATCAAATTTGTTAAGAGGGGGTCATGGGAATCCCAACTTACAGTCAGCTGATCAGAAATACAGGCTAAAACCAGGGACTTACAAAAGTATCTAATGTTGGGGCAGTCTTGTGGGCTTGAGCCTTAAACCTATGGGATCCAACACTATCTCTAGGTATAGTGTCAGAATTGAACTGAATTACAGGACACCAAGTTGGTGTCCACTGGAGAACTGGTTATTGGTGGGAAGAAATCCCTACACGTTTTGGTGAGCAAAGGTGAAGTGGTAAGTGGTGTTCCCACTGTCTCACACACAGGCACACTTACTTGTTTACATATTGTTTGTGACTGCTTTCTCAGTACAACTGCAGAACTGAGTAGTTGCAATAAACTTTACAGCCTGCAAAGCCTTTTTTGGTCTTTACAGAAAAAGTATGCCCTGCTCCAGAGCATTATCTTCTAGTCCACAGCCAGATCTGTCAACATAGCCTCCTGGAATGGACAATTACAGATGATAACTCTGTAAGACTGCTGCAATGACTAGGGCTTATTTTGTTAATTTTATAAATTACTTTGTGTAAGTCATTTATAGTTGCATGTAATTTTTTAAATGTTTGCACAAAATCCTGCTTTATATTCAGATCACTATTTTAATTCTCTTAAATGAAAAGGTTTTTTTAAGAGGTATCCACACACCTTGGAAGAGAAAGAGCTTTCGTGATTGTCTATGTTAACTGGTAACAAAGGAAAACTGGAAGGATGCAGCATTTATTATAATGGTTGCATCTCATAGAGTTGTATACACAAGAAAAATATCTCTTGGAGTCCAAATTATGCTTGGAAATCTAAGTCACCTTTAAAATACAGTATACAACATTTACAGACTATGTTGGAGGCAGATTCTCAATATGTCCAACACAGCCAGTTTTTCTTTCAGTGTTCAAACAGATGGCTCATTCTTTGGGTGAGCACCAGATGAAGTAGTTGGCTTGCATTTGAGGCCATCTTGTATAAAAAATACTTATCTTTAAACACTAGAATCACACTCTGCACAGTGAGAAGCTCACACTGCAAGCCACAAAGAATCTATGACCAATTGAGGGAACAGCAGATTAATGTCTCCCTTTTAACACTTATGCTGGGGAATACTCTTGAGAGAGAGAAGCAGGCAGAAGTGACTACCCAACTTAAAGTCTCAACCTTTCCCTCTCTTTCTCTCTGGCCCAGCACATATAATTGTATTCCAAAAGCTCAAATGTGCCTCAGATGGGACTACACTATCATCATAAAGAAACTAGTGACACAATAAAGATCTTAAAATAGTTTCTTATATCCCATTCCTGGTACCAATTTCTGTCATTTACATGCTCAGCTTACAAATAAAAGATAAGCCCTGGCAAATTTATAAGCAAAAATATTTATTTTTAAGATATGTCGGGACCAGAAGCAGTAGCTCACGCCTGTAATCCCAACACTTTGGGAGCTCAAGGCGGGCATATCACTGGAGCACAGGAGTTCGAGACAAGCTTGAGCAACGTGGTGAACCTCTGTCACTAGAAAAAATACAAAAATTAACCAGCTACTTGGGAGGCGGAGGTAGGAGGATCGCTTGAGCAGAGGAGACACAGGTTGCAATGAGCCAAGATAGCACCACTGCACGCCAGTCTAGGCAAACAGAGACAGACACCATCTCAAAAAAAAAAAAAAAAAAAAAGGGAGATAAAATTTTATAAGCAACTTTCAAATCTTTAGGTTAAATTGAAACTATTCCTTATAGAGCACACAGGCACAGAATCTTTGTTTTATATAAGCTTGTATTGAAAATAAACCGATATTCATTACACTTACGTATTTGATAGTTACAAATTATAATGTACATTATAGATACTTGCATCTATGTATGCACATAAACTGGCTATATTTTAATAATGAGATTGCCTCCGTAGAGTAAATGACACAATAAATGTTCAACTATTTTGAATGGTTGCTATTTCCATTTTATGGTCAGTAATATGTCTTCATTATTTTGAAAATGTAGGCATCTGAAATTAAGTGGTCAACAGCATTCATCTGTAGTAAGTGCTAAGAATGTTATACACAAACAAAACCACTTATAAAAACATCTTACGCATTCCTTTGAAACAGGTGAAAAGTAACAGACATAACTTGCTTTAAAAAGTCATAAACAGCTGCTTTTCTGCTGATAACAATTTTGCTTTTAGCATTTCAGATTAATGTTTTTCACTCGGAGAAGTTACAAATGTACATTTAACCAGTATTTATAGACCAACATAATTTTGCTTGCATAATAAGTTGTAATTTATAAGATACCAAGTAACAATGCAAAGGTATTAGAACTATCAATGGCTTCTTCATCCTAAAACATTTATATTTATGCCTTTTGATTAGTTGCTAGTTATAAACTTTTTATATTCATTTTGTTAAATATTTGACTACTCAAACTTAAGCAGCTTGTCTTGAGAAAACTTTGAAATATATTCTTGCCTTTTTACTCTGATGATGGTTTAGATTCTGGATATCTGGAGAATCTAACCGTTTTTGGATACATGTGTTGCTAAACCACCCATTTTAAAATAATACTAGTTGGGGCTAAAATAGAGTTTCAAGGTTAAGAAACTTCAAATCTATGGTCCAAGTGCAGTGGTGTTTACACCTCACAACCAGTTACAGATTTCTTTGTTCCTCCCTCACTCTTACTGCTTCACTTGATTAGACTTAAAAAAAAAAGAAAGATTGAAAGAAATTTCAAATCTAGGAAGAATATCTGTCATCAAATAGCTGATCAGCCATAAGCACAAGGGTAAAATGAGCATACTAAAAACCACACAAAGCCTAGTAAATAATGAAATAGCAAAGATATCCAACTAATAATCAAAGATTTTATATACAAGTTTTTGTTCTAATTCATGATTTGTGTAGTTTCTGAAACCAGCTAGCTGGAAGGAGCTTCACTAAACTGAGCAAAAACTTAAGATAGCAGATCTCAGATCTGTAAATCTTAGATGTGCACCCTATGTTAACACAATGTTGAAAAGAATTTAAAAAAATAAATAAATAAAAATCTTAGATGTGCAAGAACTAAGTCATGCTTTTCAACCTGGGTTGCATATTAGCATAACCACAACATGGTCACAAAACACCCAAACCCTTGCCCCATCCTTAGAAACTCTGGTTCAACTGTCTGCAGTGGGAACACACATCACTGTGTTTATTAAAAACATTCTGGCCAGGTGTGTTGGCTCATGTTTGCAATCCCAGCACTTTTGGAGGCCAAGGCAGAAGGAGTGCTTAAGCCCAGGAGTTCGAGACTAGCCTGGGCAATATAGTGAGACCCTATCTCACTATATACTAATACAAAAATTAGCCAGGCATGGCAGTTTGCACCTGTAGTTCCAGCTACTCAAGAGGCTGAGGCAAGAGGATTGCTTGAGCCCAGGAGGTTGGGGCTATAGTAAGCCATGATTGTGCCACTGCACTCTAGCCTAGGTGACAGAGACAGACCCTGTCTCAAAACAAATAAACAAAAAAAATTTAGGAAATTCTAATGTATCAACAGGGCTGAGAGCCACTGAACTAGATGAAAGGATTAAATGAAAAGGTAAGAGAAAGGACAGGCATGGTGGCTCACACCTGTAATCCCAGCACTTTGGGAGGCCGAGGTGGCGGATCACTTGAGGTTAGGAGTTCAAGGCCAGACTGGCCAACATGGGGAAACCCCATCTCTACTAAAAATACAAAAATTAGCTGGGTGTGGTAGCATGCACCTGTAATCCCAGCTACTCAGGAGGCTAAGGTGGGAGAAACGCTTGAACCCGGGAGGTGGAGGTTATAGTGAGCCGAGATCACACCATGGCACTCCAGCCTGGGCAGCAGAGCCAGATCCTGTCTCAAAAATAAAAACCAAAAAAATTAGCCAGGCATGATGGCACATGCCTGTAATCCCAGCTACTCAGGAGACTGAGGCAAGCGAATCACTTAAACCTAGGAGGCAGAGGTTGCAGTGAGCCAAGACTGCGCCATTGCACTCCAGCCTGGGTGACAGAAGGCAACTCTGTCTCAAAAAAAAAAAAAAAAAAGGAAAGCAGACAACAATCTGGAAAGCTGAGATGTCATGGAAATTACCTCATTCATGCTAATATAAAAAATTAATATTAGTGACTAAATTATTAAGAATGAGTACATTCTCACTGTGCATAATTTTTTTTTTTTTTTTTTGAGATGGAGTTTCGCTCTTGTTGCCCAGGCTGGAGTGCAATGGCACAATCTAGGCTCACTGCAACCTCCGCCTCCCGGATTCAAGTGATTCTCCCATCTCAGCCTCCCAAGTAGCTGGGATTACAGGCATGTGCCACCATGTCCGGCTAATTTTGTATTTTTAGTAGACAGGGGTTTCACTATGCTGGTCTCAAACTCCTGACCTCAAGTGATCAATCCACCTTGGCCTCAAAGTGCTGGGATTACATACATGACCCACCATGTCCAACCTCATTGTGCTTAATTTTAAAGACCCTTAAAAT
This sequence comes from Cacajao melanocephalus, assembly GCA_963573385.1. Lineage (NCBI taxonomy): Eukaryota > Metazoa > Chordata > Mammalia > Primates > Pitheciidae > Cacajao > Cacajao melanocephalus. Next base: position 9,731 of record CAUYLG010071035.1, read on the forward strand.
AAAACCAATTCCACTTTCCTTCTTAATCTCCTAGGAATTTGAGAATAGTGATATAAGAAATTCATTAATGAACTGAAGAACCCAAGAAGTTTCCTAACAGGTCGATCCAGAAAGTCTTCTTTCAGCTTTAGGGAGGGACCCCCAGGAGTTCATCTTTCAAAGGCCAGATCTTCTACCTCTACTCTGGATTCCACTTGCTTCTGAACCTCATTCTACATTAATTAAACATTTCTTTCTATACCTGATCTATCTCCTGGATCCATCCTACCAGCATTTAAATACTTGTCTCTCCCTCATCTTAAAACACGCATCCCTGGACCCCCTATCGGTATCCCTGCCCACAATCCTATCCTAACAGTGTCTCCTTGCTCAGTGCACAACAAGACCATCAGCACAGCTGCTGAGAATCCTGGGAGTATTGCCTCAAAACAAATCATCACATTCCTCTGTGATACTGCCTTAAAATATAATCTCCCAATCATGTCACCTCTCTCTAAGTCCACTGCTACTTACCCAAGTCCGATCCAGCATTGCCCCTGTACTGTATGTGTTAGTAAAAAGCCTTGTTAACTGTTTAGCCTCATATCCACTTTTCTCCTCTCGAATCCACTCTCCACACTGGTAGCCTGACTAGTCTCATCTTAGGCAAGTACCAAATCATGCTCCACGTTTTCCATATGGGAAGTCCCCTTTTTTTTCAGAGTTCATAGGATTGTTTTGAAGATCAAATACTCGACAAAACCACTTAGCAACTGTAAAGCATAATACATGGTAGCTATTATTAGTTTAACATCCAAATATTTAATACCAACTGTATTACTGACATTAGAAGAAGAAATACTATAATATTCAGGGACTCAAAGAGCCTGCAAAGTCTTGTTCAATCTGCCCTCCGCCAACATTTCAGTATCATCTTAGATTTGATCCACCAGCCTCACTCGAAGCCATCACAATGGAAGGCCCTTTGCATGGAATGCTCTCCCTGCTCTACTTGGCCAACTAACTCCTGCTCATCTTTCAAGTTCTAACCTAAATCATAATTTCTCAGAAAGTCTACCCTGACTCTCCCACTGCACAACCCCATAAACATTAGGTTTTCCAAACCTACCATGCAACTTCTTGGAACAACACATTTGTGGTAACCTGTTCTATGACCTTCCTTCCCATGAGACTATGAATCCTGTGAAGATCCTGTCTGTAATTCCACCAAGCAGCACCACGAATAGAACAATATAGGTTTTCAAATATTTGGTAACTGACTTTAATGACATAACTAAAAAAAAACAACCACCCTTTAAGTGCTATACTCAAGAAGCCTGTAACTCCCTTTAGCATGAGTTGGTAATTATTGGTGTTTCTCTTTTTTGTGTGTCTTCCCTGAGTTTCACCAACCAGAAAGGCCACACCATATAGAGTAAAAAAGTACCTTCATTTTTTATTTCTAATAACACTTTTGTGGAGGTGATAAGAGATCCCTTGGACTTTTTTTTTTTTTTTTTTTTTTTTTTTATACGGAGATTCGCTATTGTCACCCAGGCTTGACTGCAATGGCCTGATCTTGGCTCACTGCAACCTCCGTCTCCTGGGTTCAATCGATTCTCCTGCCTCAACCTCCCAAGTAGCTGGGATTACAGGCACCCACCATACTAATTAGCACGCCCAGCTAATTTCTGTATTTTTAGTAGAGACGTGGTTTTACCATGTTGGCCAGGCTGGTCTCAAGCTCCTGACCTCAAGTGATCCACCCGCCCTGGCCGCTCAAAATGCTGGGATTACAGGCATGAGTCACCATGCCCAGCCCTTGGTCTATCTTATTATAACCTTAGGAAACTTTACAATGAAGGAAAAATGTTGATTTGCTTTCCCATCCTAGATTATAACTAATAGATCAGGATCTCAATTTTTCTTTAACTCATTATCTTAAGTTACCTGTACTTGTTATTTACTATTGAATCACAGGATGAGAAAAAATTCCTGTAGATTTCCAGCTCCAAGAGTTTAACTATATATACTACTTCCATTAAAAGTTAAATAAAAGGGCCAGGAGCAGTGGCTCATACCTGTAATCCCAACACTTTGGGAGGCTGAGGCAATTGGATCACCTGAGCTCAGGAGTTTGAGACAAGCATGGCCAACATGGCAAAACTCTGTCTCTACTAAAAATATAAAAATTACCTGGGCGTGGTGGCGGGTGCCTGTAATCCCAGCCACTTGGGAGGCTGAGGCAGGAGAATAGCTTGAACCTGGGAGGCAGAGGTTGCAGTAAGCCAAGATCATGCCACTGCACTCCACCCTGAGCGACAAGAGCAAAACTCTATCTCAAAAAAAAAAAAAGGCTGGGCACGGTGGCTCATGTCTGTAATCCTAGAACTTTGGAAGGCTGAGACAGGTGGATCATCCGAGATCGGAAGCGGAAGTTCCAGACCAGCCTGACCAACATGGAGAAACCTCGTCTCTACTAAAAATACAAAATTAGCCAAGTGTGGTGGCGCATGCCTGTAATCCCAGCTACTCCGGAGGCTGAGGCAGGAGAATCGCTTGAACCTGGGAAGCGGAGGCTGCAGTGAGCAGAGACTGCGTGATTGCATTCCAGCCTGGGCAACACTCCATCTCAAGAAAATGTTAAGTAAAAGATCAACAGTCCTTATATCAAGCACTATATAAATACCTTCACCCAGAAGCATGTTTATACATTGTTTCCTACCCTTAAGCTAGTTTTCTACTGAATTTAATTAACTTAAACTAGTCTTCCCAACTCAACTGGCTCAGAAACGCTTGGTTTTCTTCCCACTAAGTATGTGCTGCTTTCATTCTGGTAAGTGGCATGTGAATTTTTTAAAACAGACCTTAAATTGCCTAAAGGAACTTTCCATATTAAGAAGTAAAATCAAAACTAAAAGTGTAAATACCCATAATACCCATATAATCAAAAGTTTATTGTATACATCTTTATTTTTACATACAAATTTTCTTAAAGCAGTGTACTTTTTCTCTGAGCTTCTGCACTGAAAGGTGATGACTCATTATTCCCTTAAAGTTTATTTCTGAAAACTGAGTCCTAGGCCCAGCTCGGTGGCTCACGCCTGTAATCCCCGCACTTTGGGAGGCTGAGGAGGGCAGATCACAAAGTCAGGAGTTCGAGACCAGCCTGACCAACATGGTGAAACCCTGCCTCTACTAAAAATACAAAAATTAGCCAGGTGTGGTGGCATGCGCCTATAATCCCAGCTACTCAGGAGGCTGAGGCAGGAGAATCACGTGAACCCGGGAGGCAGAGGTTGCAGTGAGCCGCGACTGGACCACTGCACTCCAGCATCAGTGACAGACCAAGGCTCAGTTTCAAAAAAAAAAAAAACCTGAGTCCTGGCTTCTGGCTCAGCTCTTTCTCAGTCTGCCTTAGGGTTTCATCCACACATGCTTTAACTCTGTTTTAAGGTAGGTAAAGCTGATTTTTCCATGTATTTCATTTCTTTTTCCATCTTCTTTTATTCCCTATCATCTTCAATTAATTCTATGTCACTTTCTTACCTATCAGTTTTCTAATTCATTTCTAAAGTAAAATTTCTCCTTTTCAACCAATCTTAAAATCTTTAAAAAAGTACATTTTCCATTGCCCAATTTTGCTCCTTCTGCATAATTGGAATATTTCTATTTGCTACAGATCACACACAGAGCATTAAAGTGTCTTAATGTACTATCTTCCATCTGAAATAATTAAACATGAGAAAAATAGTACTTACACAGCTTATCAGATTAAACTCCTTACCAGAAGGGAAATAGTTAGAAAACGACTTCACAGTCAGTAAGGGCCAGAAAGAACCTCAGGATGCAGGCTGGTCCTGAATCCACCAGCCAAGAGGCTTGGGGTTAGGCTTCAAGTTGGCTTGATAAGGAAGAGGGCAGTGCAAAAGGGAAAGCACAAGCTTTGAAAGTGGTCTCTGCTGTCAAAATCTACATCATGAACCCATTAAGGAACGAAGACACAAATGGCACAAAACCTGTGACTAAATATACAGCAGACTGCTTAAGTGCTGAAAAAGTTTGAACAATTTGAACAACTGGGAAATAGATCAGCAAGAACCAAAACAAACATGGACAGCTTCATGAAACAGCCAGTTCTTAAAGAACAGACAGAACATGAGTTGAGAAGAGAATGAGTGAATTCCCAAGCACACAATGCATTTACTTAAGTCTAAAGATGTCAATGTAAGTAAAAATAAGTGTCAGGTCAATTCATAGGAAAGGAAGGCAGGTTATGAAGAATCCTGAAAACATAAGAATTTAGATTTAACTCGCTAAATGCTTATGAGCAGATGAGTAGAAAAAAATCAAATAGCTGACGTTTAAAAATGCTGAACAATGTAGAAAAGAATACAAAAAAAATAGTAAAAAACTTAAATGTGCAAGAACTAAGTCATGCTTCTCAACCTGGGCTCACTCTCAGTAATAGCAATTATTTGGGCAACAGACTAAAAGACCACAAAGAAGGACCTCTGAGATTTAAATACCAGCCCTGCCACTTATTAGTTTTTTAGTGTATTCAAGTCCAGTTACTTTATTTCAGATGAGATTGGGCGCATTCAGGGTAATATGGCCATAGACCAGTTATTTTATTTCTAAGCTTTAGTTTACTCTGTAAAATTGACGAGAAAAAGCCCAGTTCACTGGACCACAGTGATAATTAAATGAGACAACACAAGTAAAGGTCCAATAGAGACTATGGGATATAGTAAGTGTTAAAGTAGTGTTAGAAGTTATTAAGGCTGGGCACAGTGGCTTATAACTATAATCCCAGCACTTTGAGAGTCCAAGGTGGGTGGATCACCTGAGGTCAGGAATTTAAGACCAGCCTGGCCAACATGGCAAAACCCATCTCTACTAAAACTAGAAAAATTAGTCAGGTGTGGTGCCGTGGGCCTATAATCCCAGCAACTCAGGAGGCTGAGGCAGGACAATCACTTGAACTGGGGAGGCAGAGTTTGTAATGAGCCAAGAACACACCACTGTACTCCAGCCTGTAAGACAAAGCAAGACTCTGCCTCAAAAAAGAAAAAAAAAGTTACTAAGGACAGGCATGGTGGCTCACACCTGTAATGCCAGCACTTTGGGAGGCCAAGGTGGGTGGATCACGAGGTCAGGAGTTCAAGACCAGCCTGGCCAACATGGTGAAACCCCGCCTCTACTAAAAATACAAAAATTAGCCAAGCATGGTGGCGGGCGCCTATAATTCCAGCCAC
>CAUYLG010071036.1:0-76961 GCA_963573385.1 Cacajao melanocephalus
CATCCATCATGCTGTCATTTACATTAGGTATTTCTCCTAATGATATTTCTTTCCTAATCTCTCCAGCTCCCAACAGGCCTCAGTGTGTGATGTTCCCTTCCCTGTGTCCATGTGTTCTCATTGTTCGACTCTCATTTATGCGTGGGAACATGCAGTGTTTGGTTTCCTGTTCTTGTGTTAGTTTGCTGAGAATGATGGTTTCCAGGTTCATCCATGTCCTTGCAAAGGACATAAACTCATCCTTTTTAATGGCTGCATAGTATTCCATGGTGTATATGTGCCACGTTTTCTTTATCCAGTCTGTCATTGATGGGCATTTGGGTGGGTTCCAAGTCTTTGTTATTGTGAACAGTGCCACAATAAGCATACATGTCCATGTGGAGGACTTCTTTTTTTAAAAAAAAAATTCTATAACTTGCCAACTTTTTCTTGTATTTTTATTTATTGTGTGGTAAAATATTCATTACATAAAATTTATCTTTTTAATCACAGAAAACCTGCAACCAGTAAGCAGTAACTTCCTATTTCCCTTCCCCTAAGCGCCTGGTAACTTCTCATATTAGTCCATTTTCACACTGCTGTAAAGATACTACCTGAGACTGTGTAATTTATAAACAAAAGAGGGTTGATTGGCTCACAGTTTTGCATGGCTGGGGAGGCCTCAGGAAACTTACAATCATGGCAGAAGAAGAACTAGGTACATCTTACATGGCAGCTGGTGAGAGAAGAGCATGTGTAGGAAGAACTGTCAAACACTTATAAAACCATCAGATCTCAGCTGAGCATCATAGATCATGCCTGTAATCCTAGCACTTTGGGAGCCGAGGCGGGCGGATCACCTGAGGTCGGGAGTTCAAGACCAGCCTGACCAACATGGAGAAACCCCGTCTCTATTAAAACATACAAAATTAGCTGGTCATGGTGACACATGCCTGTAATCCTAGCTACTTGGGAGACTGGGGCAGGGGAATTGCTTGAACCTGGGAGGCGGAGGTTGCAGTGAGCCGAGATGGAGCCATTACACTCCAGCCTGGGCAACAAGAGCAAAACTCCATCTCAAAAAAAAAAAAAAAAAATGAAACCATCAGATCTCATGAGAACTCACTACCATGAGAACAGCACGGAGGAAACTGCCCCCATAATCCAATCACCTCTCTCCCTCAACACATGGGGACTATAATTCGAGATGAGATTTGGGTGAGGTTACAGAGCAAAACCATATCACCTCTAATCTACTTTCTGCCTCTATGAATTTGCCTATTCTAGATTCTAGATATTTCATATAAGTGCAATCTTTTTATTGACAGAGTTTCACTCTTGTTGCCCAGGCTGGAGTGCAATGATGCCAGCTCAGCTCACCACAATCTCTGTCTCCCGGGTTCAAGTGATTCTCCTGTCTCAGCCTCTCGAGTAGCTGGGATTACAGGCATGCACGACCACACCTGGATAATTTTGTATTCTTAGTAGAGATGGGGTTTCTCCATGTTAGTCAGGCTGGTCTTGAACTCCTGACCTCAGGTGATCTGCCCACCTCAGCCTCCCAAAATGCTAGGATTACAGGCGTGAGCCACTGCACCAGGCCCCAAGTGCAGTCTTAAAATATTCATCCTTTTGAGTCTGACTGATTCCACTTAGCATGTCTTCAAGCTTCATCCCTATTGTAGTGTATGTCCGAACTTCATTCCTTTTTATAGATAAACAATATTTCATTTTATATACATATCATATTTTGTTTAGCCATTCATCCACTGATCATCACTTGAGTGTTTCCACCTTTTGGTTGTTGTGAATAATGCTGACAAGAACATGGTTGTACAAATATCTGCTAAGTCTCTGCTTTTAATTTCTTTAGGTATATCCCTAGAAGTAGGATTGCTGGATTATATGATGATGCTATGTTTAGCTTTTTGAGGAACCATCAAACTGTTTTTTCCATATTGGCTACACCATTTTATGTTCCCACCAGCAGTGCACAAATGTTTCGATTTCTACATATACTTGCCAATATTTTAAATTTTCTATTACTAGCGGAATATCCTAATGGGTATGAAGTGGTATCTTATTGTGTTTTGGGTTTTGTTGTTTTGTTTTTGAGACAGGGTCTCACTTTGTCACCCAGGCTGGAACCCAGTGGCGTGATCACGGCTCACTGCAGCCTTGTCCTCCCAGGCTCAAGTGATCTTCCGGCCTCAGCCACCCAAGTAGCTGGGACTACACGCATGTGCTATCAGGCCTGGCCGATTTTTATATTTGTTGTAGAGACGGGATTTTGCCATGTTGCCCAGGCTGGCCTCCAACTCCTTGGCTCAAGTAAAGTGACCTTCTTGGCTTCCCAAAATGCTGGGATTACAGGTGTGAGCCACCTTGCCTGCCTTATTGTGGTTTTGATTTGCATTTTCCTACTGATTACTGATGCTGAGCATCTTTTCATGTGTTTACTGGCCATCTGTATATCTTCTTTGGGAAAGTTTATTCAAGTATTTGGCCATTAAAATTTTTTTTTCCTTATAATTGTTAGGTTGTATCAGACTTCTTTTGTGACAGTTCAGGGTGTTCAGAGAGAAGATTCCAAGAGACCTGGATAGAAGCTGCAAGACTTCTTATGACTTAGCAGCAGAAGTCCCAGGATCTCAAGGCTGGCTGCAGTGTGTTATGTGCTTATGGTTCTAGACACTCAGAGGACAGGCAGGAAGATTGCTTGAGGCCAGGAGTTTGAGGCAATGATCAGATCCATGAATAGTCACCACACTCTAGCCTGAGCAACATAGCAAGACCAGTCTCTTAAAAAAAAAAAAAGTCTCAGGACCTCACTTCTGCCCAGTTCTATAAATCATGCAGGTCACTGAGATCAGCCTAGACTCTAGGAAAAGAGTAGTGAAAATCTGTGGCCATCTTTAGTCTACCAAAGTACAATATTAAAATTAACTTTAACAATTCAGTTGTTTGAATAGCAGCGACAATAATAATGCTGCTACAACTTTGAATTAATACCGCTTCTTTTCTCCTGTGGTCTTAAAGTATTTTCATCTATAAAAGTCTTCACTATGGCATTTTTGCACATTTTAGAGAGTTTTAATTATATTTTTCTTTCTTTCTTTTTTTGAGACAAAATTTTGCTCTTGTTGTCCAGGCTGGAGTGTAATGGTGCTATCTTGGTTCACTGCAACCTTCACCTCCTGGGTTCAAGTGATTCTCCTGCCTTAGCCTTCTGAGTAGCTGGGATTATAGGTGCCCACCACCATGCCTGGCTAATTGTTATATTTTTTAGTAGAGACAGGGTTTCACCATGTTGGCCAGGATAGTCTCAAGCTCCTAAGACCAGGAGCTCCTAGTCCAAGCTGCTAGGTGAAACTCCATCTCCATAAAAATACAAAAAATTCGCCAGGTGTGGTGGTGCATGCCTGTAGTCCCAGCTACTCAGGGGGCTGAGACAGGAGAATTGCTTGAACACAGGAGGTGGAGGCTGTAGTGAGCCAAGATCACTCCACTGCACTCCAGCCTGGGTGACAGAGCCAGACTCCATCTCAAAAAATAAAATATCATTCATAGTTATTTTAAAGTATCAGTCTAAAAATTCCAACATCTGGGTCGTCTCTGAATTCAGATTTTAATTACTGCTTTATCACTTGACAATACATCTTTTTTCTTGCTTTCTTTGTTGTTTAATGTATTAGTCTGTTTTCATGCTGCTGCTAAACACATACTCTAGACTGGCAATTTACAAAAGAAAGGGGTTTAACATACCTGCAGTTCCAGGTGGCTGGGGAGACCTCACAATCATGGCAGAAGGTGAAAGGCACATCTCACATGGCAGCAGACAAGAGAAGAGGGCTTGTGAAGGGAAACTGTCTTTTTGAAAACCATCAGATCTTGTTAGACTTATTCACTACTACAAGAATAGCATGGGAAAGACCCACTCCATGATAAAATTATCTCCTATCAGGTCCCTCCCACAACACATGGGAATTATGGGAGCTACAAGGTGAGATTTGGGTGGGGACACAGACCCAAACCATATCATTTGATTTTTGATTTAATGGCAGATATGTGTAGAACAGTAGAGACTGAGGTGAAGAGTATGTAAGTCCAGAGAGAAGCATACCTCTTCTTGTTGTCAGCATGTTAGTGTGGTAGAATTAGTCAACTGAGTCAGTAATTGAGCTGGTTTTGCCATGTTGCTGCTATCTCTGCCTTCAGTGCACAACAGGTTCAAATGCCTCTGGCAGGGGATGGCTATTTCCTTGTGTTTGATGTTAGGCCTGGAGTGCTGGAGGGATGCTCATGTTTGTGGCTCACCTTCAGTTTTCAACTGTTCCTGAATATCTGTGCCACAGAGGGGAGGGGCTCCCTCTGTGTTCCTGTCCCTCCCTTGCCAGTAGACAGCCATGTGTACTAAGTTACTGCGAGGTTCATTGTAGGACCAGGGAGATCTTGGTTTTCCAGGTCCATCTGCAGTCTTCAGCAGAGCCTGTGTGCCTGGGCATGAGGGGTGGATTTCTCCTGATGGATGCCCTCTCAAAGAAGTCAAACATCTGTGCTAAGTCTTTGGCAGGTGATAGTTTCCTGCTCCTCCCTTTTTGGAGCAGACCCTTGCTTTGTGTTACTGCAGTATCCAAGGCCCAAGAGATTTTTATACCTCTCCCAGGGCCAAGGGGTTTTTGTTTCTACTCTTTCTCTAGAAGTGTTCAATTTTTATTTTATTTTCTTCTCTGAGACAAAGTGTCACTTTGTCTGCCAGGCTGGGTGCAGTGGCATGATCACAGCTTACTGCAGCCTTTATCTTCCTGAGCTCAGGTGATACTCCCACCTCAGCCTCCTGAGTAACTGGGGCTACAGGCATGTACCATCATGCCTGGCTAATTTTTGTATTTTTTGTAGAGGCAGGGTTTTGCCATGTTGCCCAGGCTGGTCTCGAACCCCTGGGCTCAAGCAATCTGCAGTCTCAGCCTCCCAAAGTACTGGGATTATAGGCATGAGTTATGACACCTGACCAGAAGCAGTGGATCTTTACCTGGGTCCTTGATATGAGAAGCTCTGCTACTGCTCCCCTCCTCCTAAGCTGCTTACAGCTTTTACTTGGTCAAAAGAGAAGGTTTTGGAGAGCTGGGCTCTGTTTCATACCACTCCCCACTGCAGCTGATCTTACCTGTATGACTGGGTCTCCAAAGGGGCCTCTCTCCTGTCTCTAACTTTTCCCTCCAATCTGTTTTGTGGTCACTGGGTGTAAACATTGGTCTTTGGTTCTTTTAGTCCCATATTTATAGCGAAGCTATTTGCTCTCAAGTGCAGTTCACCAAAATTTACTGCTTAACCATATGAACAACATGTCTGGTTTCTCTTAGCTGCATATTCTTGCACATCAGTGACTTTAGTAATGGCTCTGATGATTGGTGTCACAAGCAATGAGTGCCTTAGGCATTAAACAAAAGTTTGCTGAATGACATTCTATATCTTCCAAGTTAAAAAAAAATGGAAAACATCAAACACATTTGCTTAAGTCCTCGTCCTCCTGATTATTATAAATTCTAGCATCCCATATGTATCTTTTTTGTTCAATATATGCTCATATTTAGTTCCTACAACATACTTCTGTATGCTGTTATTTACTAAAGATTTTGAAAATTAGACATGGGTCCTTTTCCATAGAACTTAAATACAAGCAGATTGAGCATTCCTAATTTGAAAATCTGAAATCCAAAATGCTCCAAAACCTGAAACTTTGTGAGCATGAACATGATACCACAAGTGACCTTATCTGATGGGTTGCAGTCAAAACGCAGGCACACAACACATAGTTTATCCCGGGTCCTCAAGGGAAACATACTATTATATTCAGGCTATATGTACACGGTTCATATGAAACACAAATACATTTTGTGTTTAGACTTGGGTCCCATCACCAAGATATCTCTTTATGTATATGCAAATATACCAAAACCCCCACAAAAATTGAAATTCAAAACACTTCTGGTCTCAAGTATTTTACATCAGGGATACTCAATTTGTATATACACATCTATATCTCTATGTCTATCTATTCACCTATCTATCTATTTAGAGGAATCTGTTTATTCATCTAACAATTCAACCATTCATTTGCTTAGTAAACATTTGTCTCTAATGTCTATTTTGTTGTAGTAATGCTGTGAGAACTCAACTTGAATTAAAAAAGGTTCCTGTCCTCAATAAAGGACAAATCTAGTGGGAGAAATAGATAGTGTTCACATCCTACTTAGTGAAGGCTTTCTAGGAGAGGTGACATTACACATGTTTGAAGGGTATGTCAATAGATGGCCTAGGAGGAAGTTCATTCAAGGCTGAGAAAAATGTGCTGGGCAAAGGCATGGGAGTGACAAAATGCATTGGAGAACAGGTAGGGGGCATGTTGTGTCAGCATACAGTAGATGCTGAACTTGAAATTGGAAAAAAAATTGGCTAGAGTCAGTAAGGAGAAGCAGGCATCTTATAGGGTAAGAGTGACTGGGGAGGGGCTTGTAGAAAAAAGGGAAGTACTTCAACAGGACTCTGAAGGATGACTAGGATTTGATAGGCAGGTTGGAGGTAGAAAAAAATACCAGAGGCAGATAAAATAGCACGGAGCATAGTGTTCTTAGGGGACCAAAGGAGTGAATTTATGTGGGGGATAAGTCTGTGGTATCCAACATTGTGTCATGTTGTTTCCTGCTCTGGAATTTTCACATAACCCGTAATGTTTCATATAACATTTCCTCTGCCTAGAATCCCCTTTGCCAGTAACAGTTAAAATGCTTTTGGTTGCTATTAACAGAAAACCAAGCCGGAAAGATCAGGGGTAGTTCAAGCTTCTGTTCATAATGCGATTGGGGTTCTGACTCACTGCGTTGATCCTGATTCTGCCTTCTCCTCTCTGCTGGCTTTACTTTCAAGCTGGCCTTTCTTCTGGTAGAAAGAGGGCTGCTGCTGGCTCCTGGGCCACATGTTTTTGTTCACATTTAAGAAGGGGAGGCAGCTTTTCCCCCATCTTCAAACAGAAGTCCTGAGTTTCATTTTGATAATCAAATTTGGGTCACACTCCCCTTCTTCCCCCCAAGAATCAGTTAGTGTGACTTGTGAAGATTATCATGTGCTGATCAGTTTTGGCCAGTCCATCATTGAACCAATCACCATGGCAAGGAGATTAAATTGGACCAATCAGAGTCCAATGCTTGAGGTGAGGGCAGGTCTATACTAACTCAAACCTCTCTAAGGGAGGGAGGCAATCCCAAAGACTACTCTGCTGATCCACTTGTGTGCCTAGCCAACTCATTCTTTCTTTAGTCCACACCTTAGAGATCAGATTTGCAGAGAGGATTTCCCTGATCTCCCAAACTGAGTCAGAATTCTCCTGTTCTAGCTCATGGCACCCTATAGTCTTCTGTCATAATACTTATTGCCTTTAAACTATGGTAGTTTCCCCTTATCCCAGGAAGATATATTCCAAAACCCTCAGTAGATGCCTGAACCAGGGGATAGTACTGAACCCCATATATACTGTTTTATCCTATACATGCATACTTGTGATAAAGTTTAACTTATAAATTAGGCACAGGAAGAGATTAACACTGATAATCAATAAGAAAATAGAGCAATTATAACCACATACTATAATAAAAGTTATGTGAATATCTTTTTTTCTCTCTCTCTCTCTTTCAAAATATCTTATTGTACTGTACTCGTCTATTTTCAGACCACGGTTGACCATGGGTAACAGAAACTGTGGAAAGTGAAACCAGGGATCAAGAGGGGTACTGCATACACTTATTTGTGTGATTATTTGTTAGAAGTCTGGTTTCTTCACTAGACTGTAAGCTACATGAGATCAGGGACCATGACTTTTTCTCAGCACAGATCCCTAATCGGTACATAAAAGACACTCTATAAACATGGGCTGGGTGTGGTGCTCATGCCTGTAATTCCAGCACTTTGGGAGGTCTAGGTGGGTAGATCACTTGAGCTCTGGAGTTCGAGACCAGCCTGGGCAACATGGTAAAACTCGGTCTCTCCAAAAAAAAAAAAAAATTAGCCAGGAGTGGTGGTGCATGCTTGTGGTCCCAGCTCCTTGCGAGGGAGGGGTAGGAGGATCACTTGAGCCTAGGAAGGTTGAGGCTGCAGTGAGCCATGATTGCACCATTGTACTCCTGCCTGGGCTGCTGTCCAGTGAGACTTTTTTCTTCAAAAAAGAAAAAATTTTTGTGTGTGAAATGAATGAAAAGATTAGTGTCAACTCCTCTTCAACAATGAAAAACCTTATTTGGTCAGCTTCAAAATTGGCATGGTACCGGGGAGGAAGAATACAAAGTGAATACTGAGCTCCAAACTATATTGCACTGTGACCAAAAACAAAGTACTACACACAACAGAAAGATATTCCAGGAATTACATGGATTAAAAAAACTCACTTATTGTAAATGACACTGTCAAATGCCAGTTCTGCATTTAAAAATCTTGTCATTTGTAACAACATTCATTCACACTCTCTTTTGTTATCAAGGTTATGTTTCATAGAAGTGTAAATTTTAAATGCATTTACATAGACCGGACTGTCTTGCTTTTCTTATAATAAATTAACTGCATGAGAAATGCACAATCTCGGAACCAAGGCTATAAACAGGCTTTCATTTGGGCTAAAGAAATGATTATAAGCCAGTGGAACTGCTGTCATTCAAACTATGCATTTTGACTCCTGTTGTTTTAAATTTTATTTTCATATTAATTTTTGGTAGTTTTCAAATAGAGGAGTTTAGGAAAAATCAAGTTTCAACATTCTGAAATATTTACGTAATCAAATTTAGATTTACTCCCTCCCAGCAAACCTCAGCATTCTGGTCAAAGAGGTTTGGTAATTCCACTTACAAAGCATCAGTTAAATTTCATCAAAATATTTGAACTGCTGTACTGTAATTACTTTCTTTTCTTTCAGTGAGAAAAAGTCTCATTTTTTGATTGGTGGCCAATAAATAATGAAGTGTTTTGTGACCACTAATTACTGATTTTGTCACTTTTTTATAAAAGCATATTTTTGCATTATTGGGCAGAAACAACTGTATTATCGTATGTTTAGATTTCAACTGAAATATGTGAAGAAGGCCAGGCACAGTGGCTCATACCTTTAATCCCAGAACTTTAGGAGGCCAAGGCAGTGGACCATGTGAGGTAAGAGTTCAGGACCAGCCTAGCCAACATGGTGTAACCTCATCTCTAGTAAAAATACAAAATTAGCCAGGTGTGGTGGTGCATGCCTATAATCCTAGCTACTTGTGGGGCTGAGGCAGGAGAATTGCTTGAACCCGGGAGGTGGTCTTTGCAGTGAGCCAAGATCGCATCACTGCACTCCAGCCTGGGCAATAAAGCAAGACTCTGTCTCAACAAAAAAAAGAAAAAAAAGGTGAAGAAATTTATATTTACTTTGACATCATCTTATAGTCTTTTATGTGTTCTTATATTATTTTGTGTTTACAGAGACTAAAATTTTCAATTCAGTAGTAGTGATGTATAAAGATCTGAGTGATATGATACTTGTTCCATAGAGAATCCATTACCAGCTTTGGCATGGTGAATGTGGGCTAATCTGTTCAATATAACTTCTCTATTAGTCAGTCTTTGGGTATAACCACTCACTGGAGAAAATAAACAATCAGTCCACAGGGACTGTTTCTCCTCCTGATCCTCACCTATTTGTTTTCATCCTTAGTATTGATTGAAATTTATATGAATCCCATTACATGAAGACATAAAGACAATATATACAAGTAAAGAAATAAAAGTCCCAGGCCCTACTTGACAACAAGGTATTTTGTTTTAGATTGTGCAAGACACAGGTAAAGCAGTGAGATGGATTTTTGTGTATCTTAAGGATTTGTTGGCCTTTCTTTTGGTGGGTCAGTATTGTTTTGCTTTACTCATGGAAGATATGTTTGCAAAAATTTGTTTCTCGTTGCAGATATGCTTGAAATCATTACACCCTTCACAAAACCACAGCAAAAAACTGGCTTTTTAATTTATTTATTAAGAAGCTCCTGGCTGTTCCCCGAATCTAAGGTGGGTTTTTAATAACCCATTAAGAGAACCAGCTTACCCTAGTGAGATAAACTGACATGAGGACATCTGTGTCCCAGTCCTATTTTAACAGTAACTTTGGACAACTGTCCAACATTTCTGTGCCTCAGTTATTCATCCAGAAGATGCTTTGTAGTTGGTGTTTAATGCTTGTTGAACAAATGAATGAAATAATAATAAACAACATTTACTAAGTGCTAACCATATACTGGGCACTTTGCATGCATCATCTCATTTAAGCCCTATGAAGCAGATGCTGTTATTAACTCCAGTTGATAGAGGAGAAAGTTAAGCTTAATTAACTTGCCCAAAGTCACCAGCTAGCAATGTGTGAATTTTGAACCCAGGCTGTCTAAATCCAGTGCCAGTCTTCTTATACGTGCTATGTCTAAGTCCTTCCTCTGGCCCCAGGAAGAGAAAGTCAGCTAAGGGCAACTATCAACATTCCAGCTATCTTCTGCCTGGTGAATTTGTGTCTGTGCTTTGTCATGTCACACCATGTGAAAAAGTAACTCAGCAGGGCTGGAATCTCTTACTGTGTGCTGTCTGTAATCTTGGATGCAGGAAAGCTAGTTTACCTTTTGTGTTTTGAAGAGTGCATAACTAAGGTCCTTCTAAACCAAAGAGACAGAGTAATTGGCCTCAAAATATGTCCCACCCTTTAACCTCTATGGGACTAAGTGAGAGGCATTGAGCTAAATATTGCTGTCATCTTACTCAGAAATCTAAATATAACATGCTCAAAGAGAAATTTGACACCTGGTGAAACAAATGGCCAGTGGATGCTTCATACTCAAATGGCAGTGGTTAAAGGTTTGGAGGAGGAGGCCCCAGTTTGGTTTATTGAAGCCACAGACAGTATCCTAATTACTATTTGGAAAGTGTATGCATGGACAGTGAGGTTGAGTTTATATAACTCCGAAATCTTCATTTCGTCTTGAAAACAGTCAGTGCCACATGGTGACCTAGCTACGTGGAATTTGAGATGAGATTCTATGTTCTTCCTTATGGTTTAGAAATACATTCCACATTTTGGAATCATATTGAAATGTGATTTACACAGTGAGCACATTCTAGGGCATAAATTGAATATTTCAGAAAGCTGAAGCTAACTGAGAGTGACTCTAGTTACACTGTGAGTGTCAAGGGTATGCAGAGACAGAGCTAACCTCGTGTATTTTGAACAAAATTGGAGATGCTACTGCATGTGTGAAAGGCCAAGGGGAGTGCCCAACCGGTAAGGGCAGGCAGGAACAGATATCACAACTGAACAAGTTTATACCTTCACCAATTTGTTTTTCAAATATCCTTTTAAAATGCAATTGGGCCGAGAGGAAGAGAATAGAGAAGCAACCCCAATAAGCAAGGAGGCTGGTATAGACATAGAGAAAAGAACTCTTAAAAAAAAATAGAGAAAATGTGATTGCTGAGTGTTTTCTCACCCAAAACAACATATCTAAAAGTGATTAATGCCTAATAAACTCTCAAAAGTACTTATCAGGGCCAGGCATAGTGGCTTGTGCCTATAATCCCAGCACTTTGGAAGGCCAAAGTGGGAAAATTGCTTGAGGTCAGGAATTTGTGACCAGCCTAGACAACATAAGGAGATCCCATCTCTCTAAAAAAAAAAAAAAAAAAAAATTAGTTGGCTGGGCGGTGGCTCACACCTGTGATCCCAGCACTTTGGGAGGCTGAGGTGGGCAGATCACGAGGTCAAGAGATTGAGACTATCCTGGCATACATGGTGAAACCCTATGTCTACCAAAACAAAAAAATTAGCTGGGTGTGGTGGTATGCGCCTGTAGTCCCAGCTACTCAGGAGGCTGAAGCAGAAGAATCACTTAAACCTGGAAGGCAGAGGTTGCAGTGAGCTGAGACCATGCCAAGTGTGATGGTACATGCCTGTAGTCCCACTACTCAAGAGGCTGCGGTGGTGGGAGGATCACCTGAGTCTGAGGAGGTTGAGGCTGCAGTGAGCTGTGATCACACCACTGCACTCCCGCTTGGGCAGCAGAGCAAGACCCTGTCTCAGAAAAAAAGAAGTACTTATTAGAACACATAAGACATTTTTAATTATTCCCCTACCCTTAAAAAAAACACTGTATTAAGACTGTGATGCATGCCAACAGGCAGCAAAATATCCTCTCTGTTAATTTTGGAAGCCTACCATATGACATAATAATACAATAGAATGCTATTTTAATGGGTCTCTGAACATGTTCTGTGGTGTTTGAGTATGGGATGACATAGTATCTTTTTGGCTTAATTGTGCTTTTTTTTTTTTTTTGCTTTCTTTGGTTTCTGTCAAAACAAAAATATTCTAATGTTGTTGCATATAAATATAAATAAATTAATAGTTAATAATGGAACAATTTAATATGCTTGAAATATTTTTAAAACTCAAAGCAAAGCATCCTTAAAATGTTTTTACAATCATCAATTGGAAGTTCTAAAGCAGTTTTCTATGTAATAATTTACATTCTAAATTAGATTTAGGGAGAGAGGTTTTAAGGTGACTATTCAAACTGTATATATAGAATGCATAATTTATTTAAATAAGTAAATGTAAAAAATAGAGATCAGTAGCTCTAAAGAAATTAGTAAAATTTGTATTAAGTTGTTAACTCACAAAACTGAGTACCATAAATGCTCATTACATATTTATGATGTCTCAGCATAATTGCTTATATTTGCTGAAGAGTATTTTTCCTTGTTTGAAATATCTAAATAACTACCCTTTAATCATTTGAAATACATTTATTTGCATTTAAGATACTATGTTCATGGAATCAAAATGTATTAAATGTCTAAATGTTTGATTATATGTAATTTATTAGAAAAATTGAAAAAATGATAAAATTGTTTAGTTCACGTTAAGCCAGTATTAATACTAATTCACTCAACAATGAGGACAAAACAGAAGTCCTCCTTAGAAAGCCATACAGACAAAGATTGTCTTTCATTTTCCCCGTAGTCCCTCTTATTTTCATATTATACTTAAAGGAAACCCCTCTTTTTAAATAATTAAGAATAATAAAATATTATGATTATTTAACATTCTGGATAATGAAAAAATTGTCACACATATGAAACTTTTAGTTCTGGATCATAAATGTCAAGGAAATAGAATGTAACTAGATGACTTTAATATTAAGACTAAATCAAACAATTGGACTGCTTTGTTGTTGAGAGGGCACGTCAGCTTGCAAGGTCTTAGGGCCATCAATAGGAACATAAATTACCCTTGTCAATGACTACAAAAATTCTGTTGTTTGGATGTGGTTAGATAGCAGCTTACACATTTGCTTCAGTTCTCCTTTTGACTCCATGTAGGTGGTACTTTCAGTGATACGGTTTTCAGAACTTCTCTTGATGGTCTTTGGTAGTACAGTAGACTTTTCCTGTGTTAGATATTTTCTTCAGAACTAAAAATCTCGATAACGTGATATTTATTAATTTACTTCTTAATATGTTATTAACTAATACTATATATGTTAAATCAGAAGTAAAAGTTTCTGTGTATCTATCCATTTATCTAATCTATCTGTCTTGGTATCAGGTAAATCAATGTGAGATTACATTTATAAGATGCATGATTGAATAGTGCTTCAGTGTTAAAAAATGAAGTTTACCTGGAAGATCAGTGAGGGGCATATATACTTATGAACTTTTCAATTTTTGAAACTATGTACATATGTTACTGCTTCAAAAAAGAAAACAAAATAACATCTTATTAGGCTAGAATGGGAGTAATAATATTAGTTTTACCACGAGTAAGATGGCTTATTTTAAAATGTCTTTTCGAGAGTCAGAATTATAATATTACCGAATTCTCTCTCATTGCTTTTTTCTGGTAATGCTATTGGACTTTTAGCTACTATAACTTGACTATTTGTTATAAATATAACAAATTATCCATCTTATAAGAACATTATCATTAAGGTTAGAGAATCCTGAAACATTTAGTGTTTTGGGAAAACACATAACATGTTAGAAAAATCCTTATTATGTGGTGCTTAAGAAAATGTACTTAGGGGCCAGTTACACAGTGGTCCTTTTAAAGGAGTTGACATTTCCTATGTTGGAATGTGTAGAAAACAGGTGCATGGCTGCACAGAAGTTTATTTTCCCATCTGTCCTAATAAAACCACATATATCCACTTATGTTTTATTCATGAGAAGACACTGGACATGTATATGATTGTTGATTTTAACTCAGGATAGTTTAAGACGAAAGATAAAAGCAATTATCCTGTGTTTCAGTAGAATTATAAGGGCAGAATGATATTAAGTACTTGATTTTTGTGCTGGAAGTTGAGATTTGTAAACTGGTGACATCTCAATTTTTTGAAGTGGCTGCCAGGCAGTCACATAATTCTTACTTGGTTATGTCTTCAAATTTATTAGTGGTTTTTAATGAAAATATTTTATCGACTTCACTGATGAGATGATTTTGTAAGATAATTTCTCTCATCCTCCTTAGAGAGTCTTGTTTGGGTCTGAATGTTTAGCTGAGTATGTATCATAACAATGATTTATTTTTATTGAATGCTTACCATTTGTAAAACATTTTACAAGGGTTATTCAATCTTCACAAAATCCTTATAATGTAGGTATGATTATTATTTGTATTTTACCGGTAAGAAAACCGAGACCCAGAGAAGTAAAGAAACTTGCCCAAGGACATGTTCATAAATGTCAGAAGTGTGATTGATTCAGGTGTGTCTGACCCTAAAATCTGGCCTCTTTCTACCATACCATTGTCAGACAGCGGATCTTACATGTATAATTGATTAGTCAGACAATATTTTGTTAAAAATACAAAAAATTATTACAGATTAAGCACCTCTAAATGCTTTGACATATCACCCTTAGTTCATTGCATTACCTAATAGACCAATTCTGAAGGTTAGTGTTGTTCCTGCTCATTATTAATTCAGTTTTATTATCTATAGTTCTCTTTATATTTATGTATTTATTTATTTATTTTGAGACGGAGTCTCTCTCTGTCACCTAGGCTGGAGTGCAGTGGGGCAATCTTGGCTCACTGCAACCTTTGCTTCCCGGGTTCAAGCAATTCTCCTGCCTCAGCCTCTGGAGTAGCTGGGATTGCAGGCGCTCGCCACCACACCTGACTAATTTTTGTATTTTTAGTAGAGATGGGGTTTCACCATGTTGGCCAGGCTGGTCTTGAACTCCTGACCTCAGGTGATCCACCTGCCTCAACCTCCCAAAGTGCTGGGATTACAGGCATGAGCCACCACGCCCGGCCTCTTTTTATATTTTTATAGTTTTATTATCTATAGTTCTTTTTATATTTTTATAGATTGGACTATAATCTGTCCACTTAAACTCTACAGTGTTATTCCAGATCTTTAAAAATGACTTACATAATAAAGTATTTCTCATTTGTAGTTTATTGCTGAATTGTGTGAGAGTCATTGCCTTCATATCTTTTTTTTTTTTTTTTTTTACTTTTGAGACAGGGTCTTACTCTGTCGCCCAGGCTGGAGTGCAGTGGTGCCATCTTGGCTCACTGCGATCTCCGCCTCCCGGGTTCAAGCGATTCTCCTGCCTCAGCCTCTGGAGTAGCTGGGATTACAGGTGTGCGCCACTATACCTGGCTAATTTTTGTATTTTTAGTAGACATGGGGTTTGCACTATGTTGCCCATGCTGGCCTGCAACTCCTTACCTCAAGTGATCTGCCCACTTCGGCCTTCCAAAGTGCTGGAATTGCAGGCGTGAGCCACCTTGCCCAGCCCCCGATTTCATCTTTATGCCTTTCCGTGGGGAAAAAAATGGAATGCCAGGAAATGCTTCTGTCTATAAGATACTTCTCATTTGAGAAGAATTAAAATCTGAGCTTGTTTTTACAATAAAGTGATCAGCAATGTGGAGAAACTGCTTCTGCTGGAAGAAGTAAATGAAGACAGTAAAACACTAGCTAAGGTTTATGGTCATCGTAATTTACTCTATTCTACATGCACTGGACGCTTCCATTTACAGTTCCTGCTGCTTTATTTTGTACGTATTCATCTGTTGCTTTGTCACTGTTCTGTAGTTTCATGTATCCCTTTTTGTCGTCTCAGTTATTTTATAATCCCTCCAGAGCAGGATCCCATCTTCAAGTTTTGTTTTGTTTAGATACGATCCTGAAGATTTCACTATTATGAGGAAATCGTCGCTCTATTAATGTTAACTGAAAGAATAGTGAAATAATCCTTTCTGTGCAAAGGGAAGAATTCACACAACTAATTAAAAAATAACATTTTAAGGTCAAATTAACAAGATAAAATGCAATACTTTTTAAATTTTAAAACCATGATGTGCTTTAAAGTGTGTTCCTCCTTCAGAGAAAAAAACAAGAATTAAGCTATCAACAAACTCAGTTTTTCATGAAGAAAATAATCATAAAAATATTTATTAAATTTTATAAAGATAAAGTCTTGGGCTGTGGGTGATAAATAGTTCATGGGTCTCAGATTCGCTTTTGGAGTGGAAATGCAGAGTACAGACATCTTACTCTCTTTATCCTGTGGCACAGAGCAGCACAGTGGCTTCCTGAGTTGCTAGGGTGTTGGTTTGTGGGTGTGTTACTCAGGCTATTAGTCCTTCATTAGCAACCCAAGAACACTGATTTTACTCTGCAGTTTGTCTTTATGTATTAGACTTATGTGTGATTATTTACAAACTATTTTTGAATCATTATTTGACTGGAAAATCCAGGCTAAACTTTTTTACTTGAGAGGAAACTATGTCATTGAAAGAGCAAGTGAGTCCGGGAGTGGTGGCTGTAATTCCAGCACTTTGGGAGGCTGAGGTGGGTGGATCACTTGACCCTGGGAGTTAGAGACCAGCCTGACCAACATGGCAAAACCCCGTCTCTACTAAAAGTTCAAAAATCAGCCAGGCATGGTAGCTTGCACCTGTAGTCCCAGCTACTTGGGAGGCTAAGGTGGGAGGATCACTTGAGCCTGGGAGGTGGAGGTTGCAATGAGCCAAGACTGTGCCACTACGCTCCAGCCTAGACAACAGGGTAAGACCCTGTAAAAAAGAAAAGAAAGAGTGACTTGCCTGAACCATAGAACTGGGAGCAGAACTCTATCAGGTACAAAGTTATATCTCATATTCTTTTATTATTTATATGTATTATGCTTGTAAAACATCTTCATTCTGTCCAGATATTAATTTACAATGACTGAAAATTATCCAAGTAAGCCAAGTGTGGTAGTGTATGCCTGTAGTCCCAGCTACTCAAGAAGCTGAGGCCAGAGCATTGCTTGAGCTCAGGAGTTCGACGCCAGCCTGGGCAATATAGTGAGAGACCCATCTCTAAAATATAAAAAAAATTTTTTTAAATTTTCCAGGTAGGAAGAAATTTGGCATTAGTACCACACAGAAACAATTCAGGATAGAATTTCCACAAGGCAGACAGATTTAAAATATATTAGTAACTGGAGGGATTATTTTAAACCATATATAATGATTGCTCAATATTTCCTGAAGTACCGATATAGCCTTCTCTGATTTTAACACTGATGCTTACAGAAGGAAGTGGTGATGAATTTCTCTACAGAGGAAAGAAGATTCTATATAAGTTGGTATTCATTCTTTTCACTGAAAAAGAAGACAAAGTGACCTGGTTGCAGGAACTTTATTTGCTCATTGAAAATATAGACATAATTATGACAATAAGATCATCATAGACATCCTTGGTCTCTTTTTTTCCTGGAAGATAAAGTGATTCATTTTCTTAGTCAATTTCTCTAGAACTTCCAGTAGCTCTTTTTCTCTGCTTAAATCTGACGGTTTCCTTCCTTGATCCTGGTTTTGGGACACAAGATAAACTCCAGATAAAGCTAGCAATAACATACTTCTCAAGACCACAGAAAAGATGCATGGGTTCTATTGGTGGGTGCTTGATTTATGATTTAGATGTAATTTTCTGTTTTGGAGGATGACTGAAGTGAAGTCTTCTGAAAAGGACTCAGAATATTCTTGGCTCTTAGAGCGGCCTCCCACCCCACATGCCACCAAAGTACTTGCTGAGTTTTCTGAAGCTGGGACAGCAATTAGGACCATAAAAATGAAGTTCATTAATGAAAACTAATTGAAAATTAATTCACCATGACTCCAGGGAAGAACTTGCATTTAAAATGTGTTGTTAGCGAGCGAGTCTCTAATCATCAGAGCATGGCAAAATACTTCAGAATGACACACAGGTTAATGAGGTGGTGAAGCGTCAGAAGAACAAAGTCTTGTACTATTAAAATAGCCACCATGCTTAAAACTGCTATCCTGCCCCTCCCTTCTGGCTTCCCTTTCTGCCTCATTCTACCTTCTTATTTTACTATCACTAGGCAGAGCAGATGCCACTTTAGCATCCCTTCCCCCCATAAATCCTTCTCAGAGAAGAAATTCCACAATGATTCTCCAAGTTTTTATTCCTAAATAGAAGTAAACTTTGCAAATGCCAATTTATCTACTCTCCAAATCTTGAGGAATCTGTTTTTTTGTCTTTTAAACTTTTTATTATTTTAAACGTATACAAAACAGAATACTATAATGAAACACTTTCACCTAACTTCAACAGTTATCTACCAGGAAACCCTATTTTAAGTCATATTTTAGTAAGGACAAATATTTACTGTACATGCAAGATGGAATGTAAGACGGATAGGACCTTTATTCTTTTAAAATTCCACCTGTATCTCTTCTGAGAAACCATCTAGGATTCTTTTGAAGCCTCATTATGTGCAAATAGTTTCTAATAGTATGTTTACATGAATGGATTTTAAAATATTTATCATTATAATTTTAATGTGTTTTTGGTCATTTCAAGCGTGATATTCTCTATAGAAACATCCATTTTCATTTTGTTTGTAACAAAATTCCTAGTTGTATCTGATATTAAAAATATTGGTAAGCTGATGTGTGAAAGAATCTAATTAATCTCTGTGTTTCTTCTTTATAGTATTATTTCATTATTTTTGAAAATGAGGAATTAAGGGAACAATTTTGATGACAAATTCTTTTTCTCCATTTGGTTGCTGCCAGAATCAATTTATATTTCCTTTATCATCAGTTCTTTTAGCAAGTCTCATCTTTCAGCTCTTCCAAAATTTATGATTCAAGAATTCCACCTTCAGTCTCAACTGAAAGAAGATACTAAATAGATCCTCTTTATGATTATCTTTTAGAAAGTTTTTAAAAAGCTATTAAAAATTATCAAGCTGTTCTGGAAATCTTTTCTACCTTCTTTCAAGGTGTAGAGTTTAGACATACTTTCATTGTAGAGCAAGGCTTTTTGAAAATTCCTTCTCTTTTCATTACTCCAGTGTGTATACGTAAGTTTATCTCTCCAGTTTCTTGTAAGTCATTTTAGGACAATTCTGCTTTAATATTTTTTTAAAAAATCTCTCATTTTAAGGAGTTTCTCCCATATTATTCTGATTTATTTTTCAGCTAAGTTATTGGACAAATATATACTTAGGGTATTTCTGTAATCTTATAATGTTTGGAAATGAGACATTTTAAAATGAAAAAAAGAAAACCTCATAGAGTAAAAAGTTAAGCAGCTGAAGAAAACACCTAGCACTCTCAGGTGAGTGAGAGATTGGTGTTCAGCTCTAAGTGTATATTTAAAAAATTGAGTTGTTAAGAAAGATTTTGTGTAATTCAATTTTTAAAATAAGATTTGTTGTAATACTAACACCCACAGCCTTACTAGTGCTGGAGCCAATTTAAATAGAGACATAAAAATGACACATGCGTTACTTCAATTTTGAGTATGTCTATTAAATTTACCTAACATATTTGGTCAGATTTTTCCTCCCCACAGTTACTACTGATTTTAAGAAATATTCTACTGTCTATATTGTGTTCCTCCTTTGTCCTGCTCTGGGCTGTACAAGTTTACCACACTTAGTAAAAGGCACAATGTGACGAGTTAACAGGAATTGGGAAACAGGAAAGGAAGTAGACTGTTTAACTGAAGAGATCCATTATGAGAAGAGTTCAGAACTGAATGCAAGCAGCAGCACATAAAGTTGTCTTCTCCTTTACAGATATATGAGCATGCGTGCAGCACGTGTGGCATCTGAGCATTACCAAATGAAATATGTGGACACAACATTTCTTGAATTTCTGCATGAGTTTTTATTTTCTAAAAGTCATACTCATTTTCTGTGCATCAAAGTCTTTGGCATTGGCTAATACTGGACATTTTAGGACGTGAACAAAATACCTGAATAACAGATTCAAAGAAAATGTGGCTATTTTTTGTTTATTATTAACAACCATTCAATTAAATACCTCTAATTTTTTTTTTTAGATAACTTACAATGGAACTTATAGTTGAGACTTGATCTTGTAAAAGTTTTTTTTAACTGTTTAAAAAAGAAAAAAGAATCCTTGGTTTAATTTGAGTTTGAGTATTTCAAAGCTGGTATTTGCAAACTCAGAAAAAAAGAGCTTTTCATTAATCCATGATTTTGGAAACAGTTACTCTAACCCGCAACCACATACAAATAGAAAAAATCCTAATGGGACTATTTTCTTACTAAGCCTGTAACAGTTTACATTCACCTAATGGCCTCAGGTTATGAGCAAACTACTCAATTAGAGAATTTAGGCTGGTTGCCCACATATTTTAGAGCAAATTATCCCTTCACAAATGCAGAACCCCCTATATAAAATGCCTAACCAGTATTTCCTGTAAAAAAATACTATTCCCTAAATTCCCACCTTGAACCCACTAAGAATTTCTCTTTTTGCTGGGGCAAAGATTTTATGGAAATATTTGTTTTTATATCACATACCTTACTGTTGGTCTTCCTGCTGGCTTGTGTTTTGACCTTCAAGCAGCTAAGAAATTATAATCAAAACACTTCTAATAAGATATTTCTTTTTCAAGTACTTTTGCTAAGCACTTAAGCTGAGAACCTTAAGTTGGAAGGTGTAGAATCCTGCCAATTCTTTGATAACAGATCTTCTGCTTGGGGGGTTAAATGAATTTCATGGTTATCCTTAACACTTACTATTTCTTCTTAGGCCTCTTTCATTTAAAAAGGGGTCGGTGCTTCCAATCTATAAACACCCATTAAAAGTTCCCCACCCTTTTATACTTGGCTGCTGGTCTTAATTGTCTGCAGATGGGTGGATCACTGCATTTTTATTTCAAAGGTAGAGATTTGCAAAATGTAAACGAGACTATTAAAAGTTCTAAATCAAGACTCTCAACATCCATTAAAAGGATCTATGTGTAAATAGGGACAGAACTCAATTGAAAGTGTCCTTTTGTAACAAAAGTTTTCACTAACATCTGAGAAAAGTGTATATCACCATCAATGCATTACAAATGTATTCAACACAGTGCTTTGCTAGAGGGCTATTTAAAAATTTCATGCAAAACTCTGAACTAAGAAAAATATTTGTTTTTCAAAATATTATTGTTTTTATTTTCTAGCAGTTGATAGATAAGAGATCCAATGTAACTAATCCTACATTATAAATTTTCATTGGGTTGAAAAGGAACAAAAGCTTTTGTTATATTTTATATATCAGAATAAAAATTCAGTACAGTATAGACCTATAGTACTGACAAAAATATTTCATTGTATTTAATATAACGTCTTACAATGTGATTATTTTCAGTTCACCTACTGAATTATTATTTTCTATGTTAGTCAAATTTTTTTTAAAAAAATGAACTACAATTCACAGTATTGCTTGTGACTAAGAACGGAACCCAAGGCTAGTTATTCTTGGCACTGTGGTGTTCTGGTTTATCTTGCCTAAGGCACTGACAGTTTATCTCAGATTCTACAGTTTCTTCCATCCTTCTTCCACTAGCTTTTCCCCTCAGTCTTGCTTTTCATTAGCCCACCCTGATGGTTGACCACTTCTAATCCATAAATTAAGCAGACAGAAAACACAAAAGTATTCTCTCTTTTATCTTTGAAAATCAAACTCATCAAGAATTTAATTTAATTTGATTTTTTGGGCATAAAATAAAATATTCCAAGTAGCAAAAAATATTGCTAGAATCCCTGCTCTTAAAAACCAGCTTTATATACTCACCATGCAGTGGAGGATACAAGGGAATTGCTTTGGCTTTATTCACTTTGGCTTTGAGCCCCATAATCTGTGCCCAGTAGTCAAATCAAGGTTTGAACATCTGACAGCTATACTTCCTTCATCCTTTCTCTAAACGCAATGAAGAATTTATTTAATTTTAGGGGAATGGTGTTTCCCCCCTAAACTCCAGTTTTAATACACAGATTATAGTGACAATATTTAAAAGCTGTTTTGATCTTTGAGATTGTATTTTCTTTCATTTTTTTTACTTAACTTTTCTGTGTGTGACGAAAAGGGAAGCAAAAGTTGGAAATCTAAATAGAAACAAAAAAAACAATTTCAGCTATTCTCTTTGAGCTTGCAAAAATGCATTTACAAGCTCTCAACAAAATTTTACTTTTAAAAGCCATTTTAATATTTGTTATCTTTTACTGAGTAAAATAAGCTGATGCTTTTCCATGTGGATCTTATTATGTGAATAGCCGTCTAAGCCTGCTATTGAACATAATCATATAAATTACGAACTGTGACTTTATTTCTTTTATAATCTTTGTAGTTCTTGCCATTACTTTTACATGTCTATGTCTGGCATTATGTAGCTTTGAAACTATGCCAAAAATATTTATTGTCGTATATCTGGCGTTCTCATACTTTGTGGGTGAGTTTGGTTTCCAAGCTGGGCAAAACTTATTAGCAGATACAGTTCTTGGCATTCTTTTGAAAAAAAATCTTAAGTAATTTTAGTACCCCCTGAGGTATAACCTTTTGCACCCCTTGAAACATGTATGGAGTTAAAATTTCAATGCTTGAGCTATCTCTTTTTCCAATTTTAAGTATTTCTTCTTCATTTATAAAGTATGAAAAATTGAACAAAAAACAACAAAAGGAAAAAGACAAAAGGAAATAAAAGAATGAATTTAACTGCAAACTGGAATATTTTGAAATATTCACATGGATGGTTTAGATAAAATATTTTGACGTGCAAATCCCAGATAACTGAGACTGGGTACCATTGATACAGTGCAATGTTAGTAATTTGTGGTTACATGAAGTAACAATAATGATGAAAAGCAAAATATGTATGCCTAATTCTTTTACTAATCTCCTTGCAGCTTGACTGAATTCTCTCTTTTTTTTTTTTTGAGACTGTCTTGCTCTGTCACCTAGGCTGGGGTGAAGGGGCATAAACATGGCTTACCGTAGCCTCGACCTCCTGGGCTCGAGCAATCCTCCTGCCTTAGCCTCTTGTTAGCTGGAACCACAGGCGTGTGCACCATGCCTGGCTAATTATTTTGAATTTTTTTGTATTTCGATTTCTTGTAGAGACAGGATCTTACTTTGTTGCCCAGGCTGGTCTCAAACTCCTGGGCTCAAGTGATCCTCCCACCTTAGCCTCCCAAAGTGCTGGAATTAGAGGCATGAACCACCACACCTGCCCTAAATTCTAGTAAGAAGTGTGATAAAGATATTCAGTTCTCACTCTTGGTTTATACAACAGACTCCATCACTATATTGTTGTTCATTATGTTCAGGCATAGCACAGTACTCTTCATGTAGTTCATTCTCAATATACTTTTGTGTACATAGAGTAACCTATTAGCACTATTTAAGATGTTTTTAAGGTATTGTTAAACTATTAAATGTTATTTTCTAAAAGAAGGTAACATCATGACTGTCTTACAAATATAAAAGTAGCACATACCAAAAATTCTTTTTAATGCATAATTAATGAAGGAAGCAGTAAGATATTATAAGCAATTCAAAAAAGAATTCCAAGATCCACATACATAGGGACAAGAAGGAATGCTGAAAATTGATGCAAAATTGACCTATCCAGATAGCAATAACCAATTGCATATACTGTATAAAAACATTTGCATTTCTATGGACAAGAGTCATTTGTATTATCCATTTCCTATAATTTACAGAGTAGTAAATAATAATACTTATACCACATACTTGGTAAAGATTATTATTTTGAAAATTAAGATATACTTTTCTATATTTAGGTATTCATTAATTTTTCTCAGCCAACAAATTCTTTTTGAGACCTACTATGTGTCAGGCACTGTATGTACTGCTGGTGATCAAAAACAGCCCTCATAGATCTGCAATTTAGTGAGGGAGACAGACATTAACCAAATGATCATAAAATAACTGTACAATTTTAACTGTGATCAGAGTCACAAAAATGTCTACAGAGTTCTGAGAGAGTAAAATTTGAATAAGGTAATCTCAATACAAGTTAATTTTACTCTAAGTAGCATATGTATTTCCTGACGTTTGTGTTCATCAAAGGTGATACTTTAAATTGGAAACCTATTTAAAAAAAATTCTCTGAGTCAATTACTCACATAAAACCAAATGATTTTAAAGCACACAAATGAGTCTAATATTTACATATTTCAATCCTACTGTAAAAAATATGCAACATAAAACTCTACATTAATTTATTAGTTAGGATCATAGAAGGGAATCACAGTTGGTTAAAATTAGTAAAGTCAAAATTAAATTAGCTAATCGTTTGCCAATTACTCCACTCCCAGACTTTATTACGGTTATGCTGCCAAGATCCTTGTGCAAAACAATTACATGGGATATATTTGCATCCTGCATCCTTCAGTGTTTTGGTTTTCAGAATCTATAGTATCTTTTGTTTTTTTAAGATGGGGCCTCTCTGTCGCCCAGGCTGGAGTGCAGTGGATCCAACTCAGCTCACTGCAACCTCTGCCTCCCAGGCTCGAGCAGTCCTCCCACCTCAGCCTCCCAGGTAGCTGGGACTACAGGCATATACCACCAAGCTCAGTTATTTTTTTTTTGTATTTGTAGTAGAGATGGGGTTTCACAATGTTGCACGGGCTGGTCTTGAACTCCTGGACTCAAGCAATCCACCTGCCTCGGCCTCCCAAAATGCTGGGATTACAGGAGGGAGCCATCGAGGCTGATGTCCTGTGTTGTGCAGTCCTCTGAGTCTGTGGTGGGTTATATTGTGCAGAATATTACTGAGGACTTTTGCTGCCTATCTACTCCATTCATTTAACTGCATTCTTATCATTGTCAAATATCCAGTTGGAAGATACTCTTTTATGAAGCCTAATTTGATAATAAAAAAAGCAGATGCATTCACTTTTTTTAAAAAAACACAACAGTGTAGCCCATAAATTTATCATGTCTTCAAGATACTACAGTGAAGACTCCTATCCCAAAGAAGGGTCTTTCAGAGACAGGGAACGAGATGAGTCATCCAGATGAGTTGCTAATTTGCCATTTTCATAGGCAGTTGGGTTCTTCTTGGACTTTTCAGACTCCCAGGTCTCCCGTGTGTAGACGAGATAAAACACTGCAAATGGTGACTCCATGCAAAAGAAGGGTGCCCAAGTATTATTGCCCAGTTATTGGGGATGCCCTTGCTGAAGTAATGGCGGGAGGGCACTGCTCCGAGGGCCACGAGCTATAGGTGATTGCATCTTGCATTTGCGTCAGATTTCCAGACTCATGGCCCATTATTGCAGTGGCGCTCACTCTCCACAGCTGCAGATCCCACTGCATTCACTTTTTGAGCGGGTTGTAGATATACACATTGCAAAAGTTAAACTTGTGTATGTGAATGTGACCCTTGCAAAACAATTAAAACACATCTTTTAGAGTTTTCTTTTTTCTGTCGTAGTGGTGCTATCTGTGAGCTAAGTCATTCATACTTGTCCAAATACTTCTTTTGATAATATGTGGGAAGCCACTAAATATGATTCAGCACCTGCTATCACACTTTAACCCTTTAACCCATGTCTTAGATTGGGTTTCCTAGAAGCAGACCATCAGATGAGGATTCATGTGTGATTTATTAAGAAAATACTCCTGGGAAAAACCAATAAGGGAATGTGGAAAACAGGACAGGACAAAGAAGACAGCCAAGGATGGATCTCAGGCCAACTCCCCAGAGGGCTGCCTCAGCCTGTGTCTGCAGGCGAGCTCTGAAAGCTTTATGCCTGAGTTGTCCTGACTGGAGGGCAAGGGAACTGATCTTTCATAATTCTGCACCAACCAGTCCCTTTGGGGGCAATGTGGAATGGGGGAAAGTAAATTCCCAGGCATGTTCCAGTGTTGGCCAACTGGGATCCAGTGTCCTTTGAAAAACAGCCTAGGGTTTGCTGTTGGAAGCAGAAACACACTAATAGGTAAAAAGGGATCTGAAGATATTGGGGAGAAATATTGACAGTGATTGCAACACTCTATCTGGTCCCCCCAAATACATTCTTTACTTCTTGGGCATGTGGTTAGATTGCACGCATTTCCCAGCCTCCTTGCCAAGTGTGGCCATGTAATTGTGTTCTTTCTAGTAGAATGGAGTGGTAGTGATGTGTGCCACCTCTGAACCTAGGGTAGCCTCATCCATTGTCTTTCTCCTCCCTGCTGGCTGAAACTCAGGGTAACTCAGCTTATAGTATACAGACAATGATAAGGATCTTAGGAATGGTAATACAACGTGATAGAAGGACTGGAGTCCCCAAATGACTTCATAGAGCAGTGTCTTGGTGATCCAGAACATTTACCTTGGACTGTTAAATAAGAGAAACAAACTTCTTTTTCAAACCACTGCATTATTTTTGGGTCTCTTTTTCATAGCAGTCTAGCCTTTTTCTAGTTAATACAAGATGTTTTATTCTTATAACATCATATGATAGTATAGATCCATTTTTATAGTTTTTATGGTTTATTTCTCCTACTAGAATATATACTATGTGAGAGCAAGAGATTTGCCTATCTTTTTCTGGCTGGTGCAGCATACTCAATAAGTACTTATTTAGTGAATAAATGAAAGTGTAGTTCTACCTAACCCTATAATAATTAAAAATAAAACATATTACAATTTAAAAACTTACTATGCCACATTAGAAGTGATATATAACAAATGGAAAGAGTTAAATTAAAATTAACCCAAATAATGAGATAAAATATTGATGTGTTAAAAATGGAGAGGAGATCAATTATATACTCTTGAAAAAACAAGGCCGAAGGGCACCTTGGTAACTGTTTTTGCGTATTGGCAAGGTGATTATAAAGAGGTTGCTGTTCGACTGTTTCCCATGTCTGCCGAGGAAAAACTAGCAGGAAAGAGCTTAAACTGACCTGACAGTAATAGTGATTAAACATTAGAAAAGGCTCCAGAGTAATATTGTAGAATCTCTGTCCCTGGTGAATTTTAAGGACAAACCATCTGTCTTAGACATTTCAGGCAGACCCCTTGCAGGAACTAAGAGGTCTGGATTAAATGACTCCTTAAGCTAGCTCCCTTTCAATTCCAGGAGTCTGTGCCACTATGCAGGGGATCTGGCAGTGACATCTTTCACTCCACTGACTAGCTTGACTGTGGCATTTCTTAACAGTACCTTGAGAAAGTTATTTCTCCAGGTGAGTCTGGTAGAGAGGAGAGCAGGGAGTAGAAAGAATAACCCCCCAAAATAATAATCTTAAAAAGTATATTTTGCATCTAGAACTCTAAGATACTAAGTAATTTCTACACGCTCAACACAAATTAACTGGAAGTCTTAAGACTTTAGTGCATTTCAATTGCTGTTTTATTTAATAAGATTAACTGCTGTAGCAATAATGAAAAGACAGTAATTTAATGTCAACAGTGAAATTCCACAGAACAAAAAAAGTTATAATTGATATTCATTTGCATTATTTATTTACACTGATGTTGTAATACTAGTAGCAATGTAATAATACTATATATGAATACTGTATTAAAATTTATACTATTTTTATATTACTCAAAAGTAATCATGTCCAAAGATCCTTAAGGACTCCTTTATCAGATGAAAGATTTCCTAAGTCTTAGAAGTTTATTTTTAAATTACTAAATAATATCACAGCTGTTGTTTTAAAGGTCAACATTTTTTGATTTGTATATACATATATTTTGCATTTTGACAAGTTATTATGAAAAACAATTAAGGATTTACATATTGTGGGGAATTCAACTTTATTTTATTTTTGAGTTTTTTTTTTTTTTTGAGATGGAGTCTTGCTCTGTCGCTCAGGCTGGAGTGCAGTGGTACAATCTTGGCTCACTGTAACCTCCGCCACCTGGGTTCAAGCGATTCTCCTGCCTCAGACACCTGAGTAGCCAGGATTATAGGCATATGCCACTATGCCTGGCTAATTTTTATACTTAATACAGATATGGTTTTGCCATGCTGGACAGGCTGGTCTCAAATTCCCCACTGCAAATGATCTGCCCACTTCATCAACTGTATTAATAAATAACTTTAGCGAAGCTTTACATGTTTGTTACTAGACCAAAGATAAATTTTTGAATTCTTCCATAAAAGGTGCAAATACTGCTTTTATATTCTAAGACGGTGCAGTGTTTTGTTTGTCTATTTATTTATTAATGGCAGATGCTAAAAATTACAACTCAGTAGGAAGTTTTCTGTTTCATTGAGGGGGAATAATCTAGTCAGACTTAGAAGGAAATCATTGACTACTTTTTTAAGTAATGAAGCTTGACTGTAAATATTGCTCGAACACATATAAAGTGATGACGAGCCTCATTCATAACTGGAAAAGTATATGTTAAAACTATAATGAGACATTATTTAAAAAATCTATCAATTGTTAAAAATAAAAAATTTAATCTTATACTGTGTTGTCCATGATAGAAAAAGAGGCACATTCCTGGGGAATGTAATTTAGTACAACCTGTATGGAGGGCAATTTGGTGAGATCTATTGAAATTTTAATTGTACATATCCTTTAGCCCAGAAATCTTCCTTCTAGAAATTCTTTGCTACAGCTGTACATTGACATGCAAAGAAATGGCATGTGCACAGGTTATATACTGCTGCATTGTTTGTAACAGTAAAGACCAGAAACAACCTAAATGCCCATCAGCAGAAGAACAGTTAAAGCTACATCCTTTCCATTGAATATAATGTAGCCATTAAAATGAATGAAAATAATTATTAAGATATATGCAGAACAGCATATAGAATGAGCTACTCACTGTGTTAACAAACAGAGAAATATATACATATATGCGCAAAATATATCTGAAAAGCTACTCAAGAACTGGTAATACTGGTTGCCTCCAGGGAAGGGAACCATGAGCCTTGACGGTGAGATGGGATAAAAAATTAATTTTTACTCTGTACCCTTTTGCAACTTTTGAATTTTGTGTCATGCATATACTACCCATTCAGAAAAAAGCCAAATAATTCAAGAAGAGAAATATTGTGAGTTGAATAACAACTAATTTACTCTCCTTTGAGGATTATTTGCATTTAATATAAAATTATCTTTAATTTCAAAGTATAGAATTAAGACAATTCTGAAATTTTAGACTCTGCTCACATTTCCATATGAATTTATTGTGGATTATAATTGATA
Source organism: Cacajao melanocephalus (assembly GCA_963573385.1). NCBI lineage: Eukaryota > Metazoa > Chordata > Mammalia > Primates > Pitheciidae > Cacajao > Cacajao melanocephalus. The sequence goes on from CAUYLG010071036.1 coordinate 29,546, forward strand.
ATTAAAATATGAAAACATACCTCAAAATAACATTAAAATATTGCCCTATATAAAGATTATAAGTTATCATTCTTTTCTCCTTCACCTTTAGAGTATGAAGTCCCTGAAGCCAGAAACCCTGTACTCTGTCACCTAGATGCATAGAACAGGAAAAAACTACTTCAAAAAGTATTATTTTGGGCCAGGTTTTGTGGCTCGCGCCAGTAATCCTGGCACTCTGGGAGGCCAAGGTGGATGGATCATGAGGTCAGGAGTTTGAGATCAGCCTGGTCAACATGATGAAACCCCATTTCTACTAAAGATATAAAAAAAATTAGCTGGGCGTGGTGGTGTGCACCTGTAATCCCAGCTGCTTGGGAGGCTGAGGCTGGAGAATCACTTGAACCTGAGAGGCGGAAGTTGCGGTGAGCTGAGATCGTGCCATTGCACTCCAGCCTGGGCGACAGGGTGAGACTCTGTCTCAAAAAGAAAAAAGTATTATATTAATTGTTAAAGTAATATGGGTTTATGCATATTTAAAATTTGGTAGTTATTTTCAAATAAATAAAGTAAGTATCAGTTTATGCTTCCGTCAACTGTGTTTAACAGGACTCCTTACAGAGCACATCTAAAGTATAATATTTGAAGTATTTTACTTCATCATCTCAGAGAAATAGGTCATAAATACATTTTGGCTAAATAATTCATGGAAAATATGAACAAATCATTGATATATAGGTAAAAATGTGAATAACTTATTGATATATAGGCGAAATATTCCCCCAAATCCCTGAAGTATTCTGAAATTAATCATTTTGTAAAAGCCCTGGTCTGGCATGGGGTGCTTGACTGAGTATGCTTATGGTTATTTCTTGATTATATGCTAAACAAGGGGTAGTTCATTCATGAAAAGGAAAGGGGTGAGGAGTTCCTGGAACTGAGGGTTCCTCTCCCTTTTAGACAATATACGGTAGCTTCCAGACAGTGCCATGGCATTTGTAAACTGTCATGGTGCTGGTGGGAGTGTTTTTTAGCATGCTAATGTATTATAATTAGTATAAACTAGCAGTGAGGACAACTAGAGGTCATTTTCACAGCCATCTTGGTTTCTGTGGGTTTTGGCTGCTTCTTTACGACATCCTGTTTTATCAGCAGAGTCTTTATGACCTGTATCTTGTGATACCAGTCCTGCTGACCTCCTGTCTCATCCTGTGACGCTTGATGGGAATGCAGCCTACTCAGTCTCAGCTTTATTTTACCCAGCCCCTATTCAAGATGGAGTCACTCTGGTTCAAATGCCTCTGACAGTAATATTTGTTTCTTTTTTTTCCCTTTGTTGTCTTTTTTATCTTATAGATGGCTGGCCTATAGTGGAGCTGAAGCAGTGTGCTCCCTGGCTTTCTATATAGAGGAGTTGAGAAAAGAGGACCTGATGTCCAGTGAGTTCCTGCTTTTTAAAATCTTTTTTTCCTTTGCATTGCCTCATGGGTGGCCTTAATTGTGGGAACTGTGCAACAACATGGACAGGTAGGAGTCCAAGAGGAATCCCATCTTTCTGGCTAGAAGATCAGGAAAAGGAACCTCTCTGGACTGAAGGGTGTGAAGGAAATCTTGGGAGATATTTGGAGAAGTTGACTCCCAAATTCTGTTGATACATCAGCATAATGCAAGGCCTGACCTCTGAGTTGCACATGTGTGAGACAGTCCCAAAGCTACATAAACAAAGGCTTTGAGAACTTAACTACACACCTCAAAACTCAGACTAACCTTCAGGTAGTACATAAGATAAATACAACAGTCTAGGAAAAAGAAATGATAACAAAACAAAACAAAAAACCCTGAACTAACATTAGACCATCACCTATAGAAGGAAAGATGAAATTTGAATTCTGAATTTAGATTGATTCATGCTAAGCAATCAAACTGTGAGATTTGAGGGCACAGCTCTTTAGAATGCCAAGTCTGCCCAAAACTTCTGGCATTAACTTCAAGTTCAGGAATGACTCCAAAACCATATTCACGTTTGATAATTCACTAGAAGGACTCTTAGAACTTACTGAAAACTATTATATTTATGGTTATGGTTTATTACAGGGAAAGGATATAAATTGCAACCATCCAAAGAGATATATAGGGCAGAGTCTGAGAGAGTTCTAACCACAGGCTTCCATTGTCTCTGGGATGTATTATTCTCTGGCATCCATGTGTTACAATATGCATGAAGTGCTGCAAACCTGGGAAGTTCATTGGAGCATTGGTGTCTGAAGATTTTACTGGGGCTTCATTTTGTAGGCTTCATTGATTGATTAACTAACCACATGGTTCAACTCAGTCTCCAGCCCTCCCCTATCCAGAGGTTGGGCTAATATGACTTGATTCCATGGGCCTACCATGAGTCAACTCTTTAGCAGAAACTATCAGTAAGGAAAGCCCACCATCATTAAAGAAGGAACTCCAATCACTCAAGAAATTCTAAAGGTTTAGAGATTATCTCCCAGGAGCCAAGGACAAAGACCAGACCTCTTTTTGGGAAAGACCAAAGTCCTTACTGTATACACACGAAAGCAAAGCAATCATCATTCTCCCCCCAAATTAAACAAGATCCAGAATCTAAAAAATAGATTATAAAATTTTATTTTATAAAAAATAAAAGTCTTCTGTAATATACTGCTGCAAAAATAAATAAATAAAGAATAAAAGTCGGCCGGGCATGGTGGCTCATGCCTGTAATCCCAGCTACTCAGGAGGCTGAAGCAGGAGAACTGCTTGAACCTGGGATGTAAAGGTTGCAGTGAGCTGAGTTGATGCCACTGCACTCCAGCTTGGGTGACAGAGGGAGACCCTGTCTCAAAATAAAATAAAATAAAATAAAATAATAAAAAGTTAACATGCCCAGGATAAATCTAAAATTGACAAACAATGAATTTTTTTAAAAGTGACCATTTTTTAAGAGGGACGATATTCAACAGGTGCTAATCTTGAGATGCCCCAGATGGTGGAATTATCAAAGACTTTAAAGCAACTGTTATAACTGTGCTCCATGAAATAAAGGTAAACAATCTTGAAGTGAATGAAAAGTTCTCAGCAGAGAAATACAAGAATTTTTAAAGGGTTTAAAACTGTTTTTTGTTTGTTTGTTTTTATTGAGACAGAGTCTCACTCTGTTGCCCAGGCTGCAGTACAGTAGTGTTAGCTCACTGCAACTTCCGCTATTCAGGTTCAAGCAATTCTCCTGCCTTAGCCTCCTGAGTAGCTGAGATTACAGGTGTGAGCCACCATGCCCAGGTAATTTTTGTATTTTTAGTAAAGACGGGGGTTTCATCATGATGGCCAGGCTGGTCTTGAACTCTTGACCTCAAGTGATCCACCTGCATTGGCCTCCCAGTGTTGGGATTACAGGCATGAGCCACCACGTCTAGCCTAAAACTGTTTATTTTTTAAATAAAATTTTGTGCATTCTAATAATTAAAATCATCTGAACGACTTCATTTAAACTGCATTTGAGAGCATGCAGGACACCTTGGGGCAGCTTGGTTTTACTCTAGGTTTACCTGTCTTCCCATTCTGCTTCTTCCTTCACCAACATGCTTGTTATTTTCCTTCCTTGCCAGCCAGATAAGCAAATGGGAGAGGCAGGTGTGGTCTTCATTGTCAGCAGTTTTCTATTGTCCGATGTGAAAAGGACTACACAGTCCTTTAAAAGCTGATCCAACCTCTTTGCATATTACAAAATTAAACAGCTGAAATAAGTAAAATTAGGAGGCAATTCTTGTTGAATGTATGGTGCATATTGGTGGCAGACGCCTCCATAAGATTTATCTGCTTGCTTCTTCTGTTCTATTGTTTCTTTGGAAGGCAGTGGATTTTTCTCTTGCAATTCTGTCTTCTATTTTGACATCGAATTTCTTGATCTCAGCCATATCAGGTTTGTCAGACATGACATGTCTGACATATCATGTGTCATATGATCTCTCATGGAGGAAGCGGAGTGAGGCCAGAGTGAGCAGAATCTAGTTTGTGCAGTGGCCACCACTTAGTTAGAAATTATTCTTAAAAAACCTAAATGAAAATTTTAGAACTAAAAATAGCATACTCAAAATAAAAATTCACTGGATGGGCTCAGTAGGAATTTGCAGATGACAGAGGAAGACTCAGTGAACTTGAAGATAGATAATAGTATCTAATCTGAGAAACACATTATAGATTGAAAAATCAATAAGCAAAGCCTCAGGGACCTGTGGGACGATATCAAAAGGTATACATAAATTACACCTCACTAAAACTGTAAAAAAGTGGACATTGTAAGATTGTATAAAAAAGGCCCAACTAAATATTTTTTACAAGAAACCTACTTCAAGTATAAAGATATAGGATAGGTTAAAAGTATGAAAAGAGATATACCATGCAATCACTAATCAAAACATTGCTGGAGCAGTTATATTAGTGTTAGGCAAAATAGTCTTTAGAATAAAGATACTATCAGGAATATAAAGAAACATCACATGATGATAAATAGTGAATTCACCAAGAAGATATAATAATCATAAATGTATTTACACCTAACAACAGAGCTTCAAAATACATAAAGCAAAACATGGTAGCAATAAATCCACAATTACATATAAAGACTCTAACATCCTCCTCCTAGTAATTGATAGAAGTTGACAGAAAGTTACAAGGATATGAAAGACCTGAACAATACTTTTGAAATCAACTATATTTAATTGACATTTATAGAATACTCCACCCAACAATATTAGTATACACAGTCTTTTCAAATGCATATGGAACAATTTATCTAGAAAGATAATATTATGGCCAATAAAACAAACGATAACATTCTTTTTTGACATGGAGCCTCGCCCTGTTGCCCAGGCTGGAGTGCAGTGGTGCAATCTCAGCTCACTGCAACCTCCGCCCTCCTGGGTTCAAGTGATTCTCCTGCCTCAGCCTCCCTAGTAGCTGGGATCACAGGCACCCACCACCACACCCAGCTAATTTTTGTATTTTAGTAGAGATGGGATTTCTCCATGTTGGCCAGGCTAGTCTTGAACACTTGATTAAAGCAATCCACCCACCTTGTCCTCCCAATGTGCTGGGCTTAAAGGCATGAGCCACAGTGCCCGGCCCCGAATTTCCTTTTTTTTTTTGTCAGAGTCTCACTCTGTCATCCAGGCTAAAGTGAAATGGCACTATTTTGGCTACTGCAACCTTGGCCTCCTGGGTTCAAATGATTCTCCTGCCTCACTCAGCCTCCCAAGTAACTGGGATTACAGGTGTGTGCCACCATGCCTGGCTAATTTTTGTATTTTTAATAGAGGTGGGGTTTCACCATGTTGATCAGACTGGTCTTGAACTCCTGACCTCAGATGATCTGCCCACCTTGGCTTCCCAAAGTGCTGGGATTACAGGTGTGAGCCACCACACCCAGCCATAACAAATTTTTAAAAAGTAAAATCATACAAACCATGATCTCAGATATAAAATAATTAAGTTAGGAATCAATCACAAAAAGATATTTGGAAAATCACCATATATTTAGAAACCACACACACAACATGATTTCTAAATACAGCATGGGTAAAAGGGAAAGTCACAAGGGAAATTAGAAAACATTTTGATCGAAGGAAAATATAAAACATAACATCAAAATATGGGGATGGAGCTAAAACAGTCATTAGTAAGAAATCTGTAGCATTAATTGCTAAGATTAGAAAATAAGAATGTCTCACATCAGTGATCAAAATTTCCACTTAAAAAAATGAGAGAAAAGCATGTTTAACATGCTCTTCCAAAGCAAACAGATGGAAGGAAATGATGAAGAGCAAAAGTCAATGAAATTACAAGTAGAAAAATAATAGAGAAAAACTAATGAAACAAAAAGCTTATTTTTTAAAAGAGATAAACCTTTAGCCAGACTGAGAAAAGAGAGAGAGATGATATAAATTACCAATATCAAACATGAAAGTAGCAGGGCCGGGCATGGTGGCTCACACCTGTAATCCCAGCACTTTGGGAGGCCGAGGTGGGCAGATTGCCTGAGGTCAAGAGTTTAAGATCAGTCTGGCCTACATGGCAAAACCCTGTCTCTACTAAAAGTACTAAAGTTAGCTGGGTGTGGTGGCCCACGCCTGTAGTTCCAGCTACTCTGCAGGATGAGGCAGGAGGATCACTTAGACCCAAGAGGCAGAGGTTGCAGTGAGCTGAGATTGTGACACTGCACTCCAGCCTGGGCAACAGAGTGAAACCCTATCTCAAAAAACAAAAACAAAAACAAAAACAAAAACAAAAAACAAAACAAACAAAAGCAAATAAGGGAATATTGTGAACAACTTTATACTAATAGATTTGACAACTTAGTTGAAAGAGATTAATTTATTGAAATACACAAACTGTCAATGCTTACTCAAGAACTAAATCATCTGAATTGTTTTACATTTATTGAAGATTTTGAGTTTGCAGTTAAAAGCTTTCCAACAATGAAACTGGTTTTGCTGGTAAGTTCTACCAAACATAAATACCAATACGTCACACTTTCTTTCAGAAAACAGGAGAACACTTCCCAACTCATTTACCAAACAAAGACATTCCATAATAAGAAAGGAAACTAGAGAGCAATATTCCCATAAACATGAATGTGAAATCTTTAACAAAATACTAGTAAATTGAATCCAACAATATATAAAAAGAATAGCATGTCATGACCACCTAGAGTTTATTCTAGGGACACAAGGCTTGTTCAAGATTTGAAAGTCAATGTCATTCATTACAGCAACTTAATAAGAAAAATTATATGATCATCTCAGTAATTGCAGAGTGAGCATTTGACAAGATTCAAAATTTGTTCATGATAAATGTTTTCCACAAACTAGGGAACCTCCCTATCCTGATAAAAAGATCTGCATCTAATGTATTACAAGTGAAAGATTCAATGTTTTCTCCCTAAGACTGAGTGTAAGGCAAGGATGTCTGCTTTCACTATTCTACTCAACATTATTCTGGAGGTACTAGATAGTGCAGCAAGGCAAGAAACAAGATTTAAAAAAATGCAGATTGGAAAGACAAAGATAAAACTCTGTTCAGACTATGTAATTTTTATATAAAAAACCCCAAGGGATCTATAAAAAAAGCCTAGAATGAATTACTCATTTTAGAAAAGTAACAAAATAAAAGGTACAAAGATAAAAATAATTCTTATTTCTACATGTTGCCAATAAATATTAGAGAATCAAAATTTAAAACAGTATAATTTATAATAGTACTAAAAATGAAATTAGCTATAAATTTAAAATATAAAAATATGCAAATATGTATGCTGCAAACTATAAAATAATGATAAAGGAAATCAAAGACCTAAATAAATGGATAGAAATACTGTATCCATGAATAGGACAACTCAATATTGTTAATAAGCCAATTTTCCTCAAAGTGATCTATAGATCAATGCAACCCCAATAAAAATTCCAGCAAAATATTTTTCTAGAAATTGAGATTTATTTAAAAGTTCATATAGAACAAGGTTAGCCAAGACAATTTTTAACAAGAACAAAGTTGGAGGGCTCACACGACTTCATTTCAAGACTTACTGCGAAGGTATAGTAGCCAAGATGGTATAGCAAAAGGCAAAAATAGAGAACATGGATCAATGGAAAGAAGAGAGTCTAGACATAGACTCACAAATATCCAGGCAATTGATTTTTGACAAAGATACAAAGGCGGTTCAATGGAAAAGGATAGTCTTTTCAATAGATGGTGCTGAAACAGTTTGACATCCATATGCAAAGAAAAGGAATGTTAACCCATACCTCATACTTTTACAAAACCAACTCAACAAAACCGTAAGACCTAAAAGCAAAATATTAAGGTATAAACCTGTAGATTAAAACATAGAATAAAATATTTGTGATCTTGGGTTAGGCAAATATTTCTTAGATATGAGACTAAAGGCAAAGCCCATAAAAATTACAAATTTCCTTCATCAAAATTTTAAAAATTTGCTATTTGAAGACAATGTTAAATAAATGAATAGACAAGCCACAGACCTGGAGAAATATTTAAAATTACGTATCTAAAAATAATTAGTATTCAGAATATATAAAGAATATTCAAAACCTTTTAATTAAGACAAATGATCCAATTTTCTTTTTTTAACTTTATTTTTTAGAGACAGTATCTTACTCTGTTGCCCAGGCTAGACTTCAATAGTGATCATGGCTGACTGCAGACTTAGTCTCTTGGGCTCAAGCAGTCCTCCCACCTAGGCCTCCCAAAATATTGGAATTACAAGCATGCACCACTGTGCCTGGCCAAATAATCCAATTAAAAATAGGCAAACTACTGGGACAGACAATTTTATGAATACAACCTATTGGAGGAATAAAGAGAAGTCTGGTCCACAAAGGTGGAGTCTGGAGATGATACAGGCCTTGAATATACTGTATAGGAAGTTGGTCTTTACCTTGTAGGGAAATACTGGTTCTGATTTCAGTATTGCTACAGCATTGGGCCTTTTCTGTAACATATGTATGTATAAAGGTTGCTTTTGAATGTATCTTCTACGGTAAAGTTACTTTCACAGTATAACTCAAAAAATCAAACTTCTAAAGTTATTAACAATTCAGCAGTATACAGATCTACATGGAATTTTATTTATATGTATATATGTTATAGACAGAATATAATATGGCTTGAACAAGAAGTTTGGTTTAGAATCTATTATTTGAGAAAACCGTCTCTTAAGTTTTATAAGAAATGAGATGTAGAGTTAGAATTTCCAGTTGTCTATTTTCAGAGGTTTGTCAAATCAACCCTACATTCTATAATTCATATATTGGTTTAGGTCTCATAGCAGCCTAAGCCTTTTTCTCCACCTTTCCTTTCAGTTTTTCCCCTTTCATCATTTCTTAGAACTTTCATTTCTTCAAGCTTTTGCAACAAGATCTTTTTCCAAAAGCCAGACGTTTTTCCCATTGTTTTTCTAAGCCATCTTCTTGTACTTGGTATTCCATTGATGAGCACTTTATAAATCACGATGACTTAATATTTTTCCTGTTACCTACTGTCTGCACATGTTTTACTAAGCTCCTCAGGGCAGGAAATCTGTCTTCCATATTTTATGCTTTGTGAAATACCATGCACTCTTATGACTCCTATTAACAATAAATCTCAGTCTGAATTAGCTAAAGCTACATCTTCCTTATTTTATGGGTAAGCTTTGCATGCATATTAGGGAAGACTCAAGTTTCACCAGCTACCTGATTTGTCATGTGTATCATTTGTTTTTTAGGAAGCATTAGAATATCACCTTTTGTAGTTACTGAGCACCAAGCCAAGAATGCATTTTTTAAACCTACTTAGCCTATATATATTGTTATATAATATATATAATTTTAAACCTACTTAGCCTATATATATTATACTTAGCCTATATACATATATATATATACTTAGCCTATATATATACTTAGCCTATATATATATATATATATATATATATATATATAAAGATACCTTTTTTTTTAGTTGTAAGAAGGAAATGTTCCTCTTTTTTTTGATAACTAGATTGAGCTCTAATGGAGTTTTGAGACAGGTCTACATGCCAGGATACCTTGTGTTCTAATTTTAAATCATGCCTTTCAGACACAAATGGTTTCTGGAATTATGTATTATTTATGATAATAGAAACCTTTAATGTTAGACTTGATAAATGTCAGTATCAAAATACATTCAATATTTTCAAAGTTACTTCACAGAGATCTAGAGCTTATTTTCTCACTTTTTTTTTTTTTTTTTTTTTTTTTTGATTTGGAGGCTTGCTCTGTCAACCAGGCTAGGGTGCAGTGACACAATCTTGGCTCACTGCAACCTCTATCTCCCAGGTTCAAGTGATTCTCCTACCTCAGCCTCCTGAGTAGCTGGGATTACAAGCACCTGCCATTGCACCCAGCTAATTTTTGTATTTTTAATAGAGACGGGGTTTCATCATCTTGGCCAGGCTGGTGTCAAACTCCTGACCTCGTGATCCATCTGCCTTGGCCTCCCAAAATACTGGGATTACAGGTGTAAGACACTGCGCCCGGCCTATTTTCTCACTTTTTAAGTGGAACATGTGAACCATATTTAGCACACATATTTCAGGAGAGTGTGATGGATGAGTCCAAATCCAAAGTGAGCAAACAGAGGCTGAGAAGCTACGCCGCTCATTCTGCTTTTACCCCATGCTTTTGGCTTTTGGTGCTGTGTTTTTCCTGTATTTACTTCCTTCTTTTCCCAAGCAGTACCTGTCTTCTCTATCAAGCCCATTTTCAGGAGGTAGCTGATAGCAACTCCAAGTGCCATCTGCCTTATAAATACAGCATATTCATTTTTAGTCAAAATTCTAAAAGGTGAAACAATCTCAGCGGCAGGATTTGAGTAGTGTGACCTTCATGGACTCATTCTACTTAAAGGCCTACCTGATGAGCTACCAAAAGTATTTTTGCCTAATAAGATATGTATTAGTTTTCTTTTCCTGCCATAACACATTACCATAATTTACCAGCTTAAAATGACACCCATTTATTATCTCACAGTTCTGTAGGTCAGAAATCCAGGCACAGTGACTCAGCTAGTTCTCTGTGATAGGTTTCACAAGGCTGCAATCAAGGTATTACTGTGTTCCTTTCCGGAGGCTCTAAGGGATAATCTGTTTCCTGCTTATTCAGGTGGTTGACAGAATTTAGTTCCATGCACTTTTAGGGCTAAGCTCTCCATTGCTTGCTAGCTGTCAGCCAGGAGCCATTCTTGGCTTCTAGAAGCTACCTGTATTTTTTTTTTTTTCTTTCTTTTTCTTTTTTTTTTTGAGATGGAGTCTCTGTCACTCAGGCTGGAGTACAGTGGTGTAACCTCAGCTCACTGCAACCTCTGCCTCCTGGGTTCAAGAAATCCTCCTGCCTCAACCTCTGAAGTAGCTGGGACCATAGGCATGTGCCATCATACCCAGCTGATTTTTATATTGTTAGTGGAGATGGGGTTTCACCATGTTGCTGGTCTCGAACTCCTGAGCTCAAGTGATCCACCTACCTCAGCCTCCCAAAGTGCTGAGATTACAGGCATGAGCCACCACATGGCAGCATCAAGACTTCTTATGATTTGAATGTCTCTGATCTTTCTGCCTCATGTTTTCTCAGGTTTTCTTTTTTGCCACATCTGACTGACTCCAGCTGAAGAAATTTCTCTTTTTATGAGAGTTCAAGGGGCTAGATTGGGCCAACCAGATATCCACAATAATTTCTCTATTTTAAGGTCTTTAACTTATCTGTAAATTCTTAGCAGTGTCTAGATTAGTGTTTCACTGAGTAGGGGTGGAAACCTTAGAGGGACTTTAGAATTCTGCCTACTATAAGATACATGACCTATATAATGAAAATGATAAATTTTTTGGAAAACATATATGAGGACATTTGAACAAATGCAGACTCCTGAAAGGCTCATGTAGAAGAATTTTGTTTTCCCTGAAATTAATATACAAACATAAATTTTAATAAAAATCCACATAGAGTTTTGGGAGTTCTTGACAACTTGATTCCAGAAACAAAACGAATAAATGGGTAAAAGTAATGACAATTGAATAGGAAAAAGAAAGTGTATTCCCTAATTCATTTTATGAGGGTAGCTAGAATAATCTGGTACCCAACTCAGAGAAAGACATTACCAAAAAGAAAAATTACAGGTCAGTCTTATTTGTGAGATCCCCTGAAATCTTAAACAAAATGTTAGCATATTCAATCCAGCAATATATAAAAAAGATAATAGATCAATGGAAAGAATACCAAGGTCAGAAACAACTCCATACATATATGACTACTTGGTTCATGACCAAGATGACACTGCAGGCTAGGGCAGAGAGGACCATCTTTCAACAAATAGTGCTGGTCTAATTTTCCAGCTGGAAGGGTTGGGGATCTATATATGCCTCCCTTTCTCCATATGTAAGAACATTAATTTCAGGTCTGCCTAGAATAATATTTGAAAAGCAAAGCAATAAAATTTTAGAAGACAATATAAAAGTCTTAATGACCTTATGGTTGGAAAAGATTTCTTAAATAGGATACAGATATCATTACTCATAAGGGAAGAGTGATGAATTTTACTCCACTGATAATTTGTTTTCATCAAAAGACATTAAGACAGTGAAAGTACAAGCAACAAAGTAGGAAAAGCATGTGTAGCACACATAATCAATAAAACTTGTTTCAACATTATATAACAGATTAATACCAAAAATAAGAAAAATACAAACAATCCAATAGAAAAGTGGTGAAAGTCCTAAACAATTAGACAATGCTCATATAAAAAGGGGCTATTCTTCATTAAAAATCAGGGAAATGCAAAATAGAGTCACAGTAAAACAGCATTACACATTCATTAGAATAACAAACACTAAAATGTCTGACAATATCAAGTGTTGGTGAGGATGCAGGGCAACAGGAACTTTTGTATGTTGTTGGTTATACAAATTGGTACAATCATTTTAGAAAATTTTGACATGATCTTGTAAAGCTAAATATATTAATATAAACACGCTCTACAAACCAGGAATTACATATCAAGGTAAAGACTCCAAAGAAATCTGTGTTTATGTGCTCCAGAATATAAATAAATAAATAAATAAATAAATAAATAAATTTATACACACATTCATGTACTCAGAGAACATACATATATGTGTGTGTTTATGCAAATTTTTACATATAGGCTAAAATAGCCTATATGTCCATCAGGAATAAATTATGATACACCAACACAATATAGTAACATACAGCAATGAAAATGAATAAACTACAGCCATATCAACATAGGTAAATCTTAAAGACATAGATTAATCAAAAAGTTCAAGACATGTAAATAAAAAACTTACTCCATGATTCCATTTGCATAGAGCTCAAAAATGATATTGTTTAAAGATGAGTAATTAGGCAGTAAAACTAGAAAGAAAAACAAGAAAGTGCATATGGTAATAATCATGATAGTAGCCATCTCTAAGCACTTGAAGGTTATAAGGGAAGAAGCACATTGGGCCTTTTGGAGTGCTGAATGTTCTACTTTGACCCATATGGGGTTATATGAGTGTTTGTGTTATTGTGTTAGGTAGTAACTTTAGTTTTATAAACTTTTCTGTATGTTTGTCATCACAAACAAATCATTCTAATCATTTTTTTCTTCATATGTTCTGATTCTTCCTCTATTCAAAAGCATCTACAAGTCTCTGTGAGACTTGGAATTGTTACGGCGAGACTACAAGGAGAACAAATAACTGAAGGGGTTCAGAATAAGCTACAATGGCATAAAAATTATTTTGAGCTGAAGGCACTTGAGTTCCTGAAATCCCTTATGTGCCTAAAAGCAAAGCCTCCCCAAAGAACTCAATTGTTATAAATCCTCTCCTGGGGAGCAACTCTAATATTTTCTTCCGAGAGAGGAGACATCTGTACCATACCCATACATTGTAACAAAACTATCATATCTTCCATCTAGTCTCCTAAAGGTCCATTTTTCTTTCCAAAAAGTCTTTTGTTTCCTCTAAGTGCTTTGTCTCTCCCTCACTTCCTTGGAAGAAGTCATTTATTCTCTTAGAAGGGCCTCTCTGCCCTTCTTCATCCCCTAGTAAGACGGTATATAAGCTCCAAATTCTAACCACCTAGGGTCACAGTTATTTGCGAATTTCTCTTTCTCTCTCTCTCTCTGTGTACATATGTAATTAAATTATTTTTTTTTCTTGCTATCTTTGTTGTTTTAATTTGCAGGCCCTCAAAGAGGAAAGATAAGAGATCAGAGGAAAAGTTTTTCCTCCCTGACACAGCTCAGTCTTTAAAAACGCTTCCAAGGTAGGTTCTCAAGAACAAAAAAAGCCATGTCAAGAATGAAACATAGCATTTGACCCTATTTCTCCCCAGCTTTGGCCACGGAGATTCGCTGAAAAACACCTGAACCGGGAGTAGAAAGACAGGGTGCTGGAAATAACATTGAAAAAGATTTGGGGGTCAGGAGGGAACAATGAACCTTGATAGGATTGGTGGAAAAAAGAGATGATCTAAGTGGGCTGAATGCCCTTTCAGTGGATAGGGCAGAAGGCCTAAACAAAGAGCTGTTATCATTGCAGCCTGTGAGGGCTGCCTGCTGACTAAATATGCATCACCCAGCAAAGGACACCCACTTTCCTCTGCGCTGCCCAGTGGAAAGCGTAGGACACCTCTGTCAAAGATGAAGTGTGAGGTCTTGGATCACCTGACATGGTACCATATTCCTTTTTCCATTCCTTACAACCCCTCTATCCCGAGAGATTTAGTCTGCAGGGCCTGAGAATCTGTATTTCAATAAGCACTTTGGTGACTCTTATGCAGGTAGCCTCTGGCATTGGCATACCATTTCCCAGAGAAACTCAGTGATAAGAAGACTGTCCAGTGGCATTTGTTAAAAAGCCACATTTCTAGGCCCCCCATACCAGACAAATGAAATCAGCATCTCTAGGGGAGGGGCCTGAGAATTTGAGTTTTTGACAAGGGACCCTGGTGACTCTCAGAGAAGTCTGGCAAACTGCTCTACAGACTCATTTTTAAAGTTCTGTTCTTCTCAATATATTTATATTTATTTATTTATTTATTTTCAGACTGAGTTTTGCTCTTGTTGCCCAGGCTGGAGTGCAATGGTGCGATCTTAGCTCACTGCAACCTCTGCCTCCTGGGTTCAAGTGCTTCTAAATATGTTTTAAAACAAAACATCTTGCTTACTATAAAGATATCTGTATTTCGAAAAAATAAGTACCCTGCAGAAAATGACAAATTGCAAATGGTAACATTTTTTTTTTCTCCAGCCCAGTGCTGCAGACCCATAGATCCAACTGTTTACATCTTCCCTTGAAGTCACAAAAATATCTTAAACTGAACGTGTTCAAATTGAAATTACCCTTTTCCCCCAAATCTGGCTTTCTACCAGTATCCTCCATATCTCAGGGATGGCATTACTATCTACCCGCTGGGTCTGCTAGAAATTCTGAGTTATCTGACTCCTCCTTCTCCCTCAGTCCCCATCCCACCCCATGATATTTGAATCCAACACCAAGACCTCCCACTTTACTTCCTATTGTTCCATTTCCCCAGCTTCTGTCCATCTCCTTGTTCCTATCCCAATCCATTTGAATGCCTACTAATACCAACCACGAGTCATAGATTTAATCAGTCCAGTGCTGGCTCTGCTTGTGTTCCCACACTGCAGCTGGAATGATCTTTTCAAAACACAGATCTTATCATGTTAAATACCCTCCCCCTCCCTTTTTCTCTTAAGATTACAGTTCTTAATATGGCCAGTCAGGCTCTGCTTAGTCTGGTTTCCAGCTTCAAACTGGTGCACTCTCTCCCTGAAACCCAGGCTCTAGCCACAACAGCCTCCTTTCAGTCCCCAGGCTTGCGGTGTTCCCTCCTGACAAAAGGGCTTCACACATGATATTCCCTCTGTTTCCCTCTCTCCCTTTTTCAGTTTCTCATCTTTCAGATCTCCATTCTAGTATAACTTCCTCAAAGAAGCCTTACCTAACCTCTCTGACAAGATCAATAAATGCCACTTACGTAAGTTCTCATAGCACCTAGATAAATTCAACCTATTTGTTAAACTAGACCATTTAAAACTCCATCGACTAGAGCAATTTGTTTCTTCTCTCAAAGTATTCTCTGGTGTTCTTTTCTGTTGTTCTTTGGATTTCACTTCCTTAGACCCTATCCCAGAACAATTTGAGGATTAGTAGGGGGTAACTCTTGACATTTGGACTCTGCTAAAGCAGCACCTTCACTGGCTTTTCCACATTCCCTCTGGCTGCTGTTGTCTTACCATTTTCCAATACCTCTATCACAGAACTTATCTAGTTTACATTGTATTTTTTTTTTAAGGTTTCTCTCACTAGTGTCAGCTGCTTTAGGACAGCTGTTTATTTATCCCTGTATCCTCAGCACTTAACACACAGCCTTGTGAATAAATACTTGGAATCACCCTTTAGCCTGAAGTCCAGTCACAATAGTGTATATGTTGATTGCTCTGCTTATAATGTCTTTCCCTCACTTTATTTGCTTGATGAACTCTTCTTGATATAAAGGAGGCAGTGAAAGATTATGTACACTGTTGAAGGTAACGGTGTGCATAATCTTTTATGTTGTTACCTTCAACAGTGTACATAATCTTTCTACTTTTCAGTTTCCTCATTTGAAAAATGATACTGTACTAAAAAGGTTTTTGGGAGGATTAAAAGAGTTAATGATTAAATACTTCTCTCCCTCTTGCCAGGTCAAATCTCTACTCTTGGTAGAGCAATTCCCCAGGGAATTTTATCTCAGGAGTAGGTTTCTGGACTCTGGTGCATCAGTCAGCTCTTCTCTTCCCCCCGCATCCCCGCTGCCCTGCCTTTTTTTTAGAGGTGGGGTCTCGCTTGGTAGCCCAGGCTGGAATACAGATATTGATGGCTCAATTAAAACCAGAGGACACATTATTGGCAAGTGAAAAGCCATTCTTCCCAGTCTTCTTAGGAAAGGAGATCTTTCTGAGGTGAGATGTATTTGCAAAACTGCGCAGGACTTTAATACTTTGAAACAGCAAAGGTTGAAAAACAAAATGGCTAAATTTCCATATCAAAACAGGTGAAATGTTTCTGTCCATTTTCTTTTACATTTGGAAAGTGTCTGATCCACAGTAACACACTAAACTTTAGTTCCCTTCCTTTCATCCTTTCAAGTGTACAGAACTGTAACTAAATATTTTAGGCAATTAGGGCAAGCAACTTCCACAGTGAATTATGTGGTAGCTCCTAGTATAATACATTATTCTTACCAACCAGACAATGCTTAGCTTCCTGATAACCTGTTTGCATCGTCAAAGTTTAAATGTAACATATTAAAACTACTATACTCTTTAAAAATCATTGAAACTTTTCTGTGTATGTAACTAAAATATAAAAAAAACATAAAAAATGTTTGCACGTGGGGTAAAGCATGTAAAAGAGGTAAAGCATGATAAGAACCTTTGCTGAAGTTTCCCTGCTCACACATTACTGTATGCACATCTAGTTTTTTTCTCATTCAGGTATCATTTGTTATTTGTCTTTTCCAGTTGAGGAGGAAACTTAATACCGTTTCGGCAGCGTTTCAAATCTGAGTCAAATATAGCCTGGGTGGTTTTTTGCAGGTCCACCTTTCAGGGCCTGTGGAGAGTGTTCTTGAGGTTGAGAGTTCTAAGATTGAAAACTCAGCTTATGTTGCTAACCGCAGGCTTTAAAGTAACATGAGATGGCGTTTGAAGCTTACCTCACGCCGGTGAGGTAAGCGTCCAAGTCATCAAATGACCCTTTTTGACGTCCATGAATGACAGAGCGTCAGGCACTCCTGGGGGCCAGGCTGACTTTTCACCACTGGCTTCAATGGGAACTGGTTTCTTCTGAGCTGTGTAGTCTTAAACTTGCTCTGCTGCCGGCTGGCTGACAGCTGATCGGGGACTCCTCAGGACAGACTCCCTTCCAGACGCACCCATCTCCATCCTCCTTAACTCCCCACTCTTCGCTCGCGCGGCGGTCTGAGACCACCAGGACCAGTTTCAGGGGTTTCCTTTTCCAGCGAGACCTGGCAGAACAGGCTTTAAAAGCAAAGGAGGCAGCGGAAGAGTAAGAAATAACTGTATTCTAAGAGTCATAATAAGTGGCAGTACACGCCTGCAACGCGACAAAGAGCAGCCTAGGCTGGCTACGGAGGCCACAGACACAGAAACCTTCAGGCCAACCTCCCGTCCCACCAGCCCCAACAACAACTGCCCGCCCCGGTTAGGGTCACGTGTCGGGGGAGCGGCGCGCGTCGGCCGCGGCGCCAATTGGCGAGCGGCGGGAGCGCGGGGTTTGATGGGAAGGAGTTGGCCGGGCCAGTCTCTCTGTCAGTGGCTGCTGCTGCCTGCTCCGGAGGCAGGCTGCGCGGTGGCGGCTGAGACTGGCGGGGGTGGACGCCCGGGCCGGGCTGCGCCCGCTCCTCGCAGGTAGAACGCTCAGGACGAGGGCAGTTGGGAGGGCTCTGCAAGGGAGAGGCATGCTGAGCTGTGCCCCTGGGAAATAAGCTGCGGGTTCCCCGCTTGCCTCTCCGCGGTGCCCCCGCCTCCTACCAAGGGGCCTAGAGCTCTGCGGCGGCGGCTAGACTGGCTGCGCCGTGGTGCGCGCAGACCCAGGCTCGCCGCCTTGTACCTTGGATTTCTCAGCACACTGGCAGGGGTGGTGCTGGAGTCTCGAGACCCTTTTCTCCCCTCCAGGGCTGGTAGTTTCTCCAGCTTCGTTCTGGGAGATTCCAGGTGGTGACCGTCTTGAGCCCCAGCTCTTTGGCCCACCTGTGTCGAGGCGAAGGGTCAGAAGGTCCCAAACTAGCATTTCCTACGCCCAGCTATCCGCTTTGAGCGTTCTGTCCGCCTCTTGTTTTTCTGAGTTGTGCGGAGGCTCCAAGAGTTGGAAGGATCAGAAGGGACTAGAAACTGTCAGTGTCATGCTGCCGGGCTCTGGCGTGTGGGCGTGGAGTACGTGCTACTTAGAGAAGAGGCGCTCCAACCGTTGTCCTTATTCCGGGGATGGTGGGCTGTGGGGTGGAGGGGAAGGGCGAAGATGCATAGTGTCAGAGGCATGGCTGGAGGAGAAAAACAAATCTAAATTCCATCAGTACGTAGTTTACAGATTGAGAAAGAGTTGTAATTGGTGAACTCAGCTTTGCTGATGATGCTGTCACAGTACTAAGCAAGACCCGTGAGTCACTGAGTTTTCCGTGTTCCCCTTTTCCCCGCTGGCCTCCGTTGTTTGTTGCTTAGTGTCTACTGTTCTCTCCTTTCTTTGTGGCCTGGGTGTCAGCACTGACAAAACTAACTCTATTCAACAGCGGCTTGGTGGGTGTGAGTAAGCTTGGTTTCAGGAATATGTTCAACCTGGCAGGGAATGCTAATCTCTTTTCCTCAGCAGCTCCCAGAAGACTTTTAACACATTTTCTTAAACAGGAGTGGTGTGTTTAAAATTAGAATTTTAAGTTTCTCTGTCATCTATTGAGATCAGCTCAGTAATGCTGTTAATAAACTTATATAGTGTTTATATATTATTAACTTGGAAAATAATACAAGAAAAGGGAGAAGTTATATGGCTATTAAAAAGGTATGACTTTGTATAGAAATCTTTATAACCAAATAGTATTTTTTTTGGTGGTATTTAGTTCAAATGAAAATTGGCTTACCATGAAAGCAAGCACTTAATCATTATATATTAAGAGTGCTTAATAGATTAAATAGTGCTAAATAGATTAAGCACTCTTAATATATATTTTTTTTGAGGAGCAATAAATGTGGCTTGGGCTATTTCAGAATTGTCTTTTCAGTTACGACATTTGAAAGTTAGAGTTCTAGAACAAATCACCTTTATTCTTCAATTGTTTAGTACAATGTGTTATGGAGGTACTGTTGATGGTGATTAAATAGCTTATACTTTCGAACTTGATAAACATAAAACTTTCTTTGCTGTTTTCTTCAAAGACCTACAAGGTTATTTAATGGCCGAGTCTGCAGAATATTTTGCTTTATTTCTTATACTAGAAAAAATGAGAGCAATTGATTTTAGTAAAAACATAAACTGTAATATAATTTTCCAATTTTAGAATTAGGAAATAGGTTCTTTCTTTATAAGAAGTTAGAAAGAAATGTGTTCCGTATAAATACGACATCTGTTTTCTGATAATAATAATAATGGCTACAATTTATTAATCACTATGCGTTGGACACTGTGCCAAATCATACATAATTTTATTTAATTTATACAACAATTCTATGAAGTGTAGATATTTTTACCATTTTGCAAATGCAGTAACTGAGGCTTGGAGAGTTTAGGTAATCTGTCCAAGATTGCATAGTTAGTCTGTGGTTGAGCCATATTTTGAATCCAGATCTGTTTTATTACATTATTTTAATGTGGCTTGGAGTGAGGTGAAAATTTAAGAAAAACATTTTCCAAGATTTAAAATTCTGACACCCAAACCTGAGTGTGAACAGCCATTAGTAGAAAACATTCGAATAATGTGGTAGACATTATTGTTCATTGAAAAACATAGGCCAGGTGTGGTGGCTTATGCCTGTAATCCCAGCACTTTGGGAGGCCGAGGCAGGCAGATCACTTGAGGTCAGAAGTTCGAGATCAGCCTGGGCAACATGGTGAAACCCCGTCTTTACTAAAATCACAAAAATTAGCTGGGAGTGGTGGCATGTGCCTGTAATCCCTGCTATATGGAAAGCTGAGGCAGGAGAATCACTTGAAACCAAGAGGCGGAGGTTGCAGTGAGCTGAGATTGCGCCACTACACTCCAGCCTGGGCAACAGGCAGAGTGAGACTCTGTCTCAAAATAAAGAAAAACACACTTAGATGCCTCCAGCTCTTAAGGTCATGACAGGTCTTGTTGTGGTATCAGAGTGGAAAGAAAACTCTGCACATGTTAATGGAAGAGTTCTTGGAGACACGTCACTTGAGGTTGAACCATCTGTTCAATCCAGGGCAAGCAAATTGATTTATGCCTCAGAAGGAAATGCAAGGTTTATTTGGTTCCCATGTATTTTCTACGTATTTGAAAGAAATGAGAGATGGATTAGGAAATGGCAACAACCATAGCAATAAAAACAATTTATATTGAGCAATCACTATGTGTCAGGCACTGTTGTAAATAGTTTAGAATACATTGTGTCATTTAAGGCTTTCAACATTTAAGAGGGTCCTTAACTATCTATCCCTCTTTTACAGATGAGGAAATTGAGTAGCAGATAGGTTAAGTAACTGATTTGCCCAAAATTTCACAGTAAGTGATGGGCCACAAGACTTGGAGTTAAGATGTTTGGGTGGAAAGGAGAGAACCAATGGTTGAATACAGAAGAGGTATGAAATTAAAGCTATGGAGAAATATTTGATTTAATTATTTAATTTTGTTATGTGTTCACTTCCGTTAGAAAGTACCACCTATTACATGTGCTTTACAGTAAATCAGTTCCTTTAATATCAGAATTTGATAGAAAAATTGCTAGAACAATGAAGGTTTTAGTGAGCTGAGATCGCAGCACTGCACTTCAGCCTGGGCAACAGACAGAATGAGAAGTAAAGCAGACTTTATTTCTGATTTTGTGTTATTGGTAATAACTGGGTACATAAAAAAGCTAAAATATTATGTTTAGTTCTGCTGCTTACTGTCTTTGGGATGTTGCTTAGCACACTTCTTCTTTTGCCTTAGGTATCTCATTTGTAAAATGTAAGTATAGTAGTATCTAAATGCTAAAATTAATATAAAGCATTTGGGCCAGGCATGGTGGCTCACGCCTATAATCCCAGCACTTTGGGAGGCTGGGGTGGGCAGATTACTTGAGGCCAGGAGTTCCAGACCAACCTGGCCAACATGGTGAAACTCCTGTCTCTACCAAAAAATAAAATAAAAATAAAAAAAATCAGCCAGGTGTGGTGGCACGTGCCTATAGTCCCAGCTACACCTTTGGAGGCTGAGGTGGGAGAATCACTTTAACCCTGGAGACAGATGTTGTAGTGAGCCAAGATTGTGCCACTGCATTGCAGCCTTGGTGACAGAGTAAGACCCTGTCTCAAAACACACACGCGCACGCACACACACGTCATTTGTTTTAGGGCCTGCTAGAAATGAAGTATTTATTAAGTGTTTACCTGATATTGTTGTTGTTACTAATTTCAAATATTAAAAATTCTTATGACAGTCTCAGGGTGTGATGATTACAAACTTGACACAGAAGGATATAATTCTACTTCAAACCAAAATATGTACGTTGGTTGTGTAGAGAACACTGCTGGACACCATACACTAGTTCTAAAATAGTGTATGGTGTCTCCTCCATCCACCTTTTTGGTAATTATTTTTAGCATCTCAAGAAGGTTTTTAGATTTATTTACTGTCATAATTCAGTTAGAAATTTATAGTTTAATTCATTCAAGTTCCTGGATTTTCTACAACCACATTGTAGAAATTTGAGTACTAAGCTAATACTAAATGATTAATAATATTTAGATTGCAACTTAAATATGATTTGAAACATTCATATAAACATTAGAGTTTTTCAAGACAGATTATAGGTGTTTCTGTCCTTTAAAATTACTTTGTAAGTAAAAGTATTTTATAGTTAAGGAATTTGCTAATTTTCTCAGAAACTCCAAGGTAGCTATGCCTTATGCTAATTACAATATATAAATAATGTTGCAGAGTGAGGGTTCTTACTTGATGCTAGTATTTTCTGATTACATTTATGGTTAAAAAGTGTGAGAAGTATGACACAGGTAACCTTTTTTGGGTGGAAAAGAAGTAGGTTTATACATTGGCACGTATCTAACAGTTTGAAAGTATACTTTTGCCATTTCAGCTTAAAAGAATAAAAATTTATGTAATTATTGTCCAGTAAGTTGATTTAGAATATAATATTGTTGAATCTATTATAAAACACTCGAGAGTAATACAAAAACAACTAAAAGTAATGATTATAGAGCTAGCTGAATTGAAGGTCAACTGGCTTGAGGGACTTACACAAAATGTCAGGGAGAAATGTTTATTTGGGTATTGAACAGCAGTGTTTAGTAATAGAGACTAGAAATCTGAAGATAAAGGGACTATAGGCCATATTTCTTCTGAGCTGGGCAAATCACTCATCCTCTTTTCACTTAGTTTTCTTATCTGTAAGATGGTAATATTAAGGACTATTCTGTGAGAAAGTGGTGGGATTATTAACTCTAATTTAGAGAAAAGAAAATTAAGGCTCAGAATCATTAAGTAATTCACTAAACGTCATAGATAGCCTTGTAATCCTTATTTTCTTACTCAAAACTCAGTTGGCTTTCTATTGTTACTTGTAAGGTGATATTCTAAACATTGTAAAACACTCCTATTCCAAATAACTAGTTTAGTTGGGAGACAGCTGGATAGTAAAAGTTATTTAAGTATGTAGAATGAAAGTAGTATGGTAAAACTTTGTTACAAGAACAATATAGAGAACGTATTTTAAAGAATAGAAAATAGCAAAGTGGTAAGAATATACATTTCTAAACTGCATTGTCATTTAAAAAGCTTGAAAAGCTTTATTTTCACTTTTAAATCTGTTCTGGTTTTGAAGAATGAATTTTTAAAAGGTGGACTTGGCAGTGTGTGATGGCTCATACCTGTAATTTCAGCACTTTGGGAGGCCAAGGCAGGCGGATCACTTGAGGTCAGGAGTTTGAGACCAGCCTGGCCAACATGGTGAAACTCCGTCTCTACCAAAAATACAAAAATTAGCCAGGTGTGGTGGCATGCACCTGTAGTCCCAGCTACTCAGGAGGCCGAGGCACAAGAATCGCTTAAATTTGTAGTGAGTTGAAATCTCGCCACCGCACTCCACACTGGGCAACAGAGAAAGACTCTGTCTCAAAAAAAAAAAAAAAAAAGAAAAAGAAAAAAAAAGAAAAAGAAAAAAAGGTAGATTCTATCCCAATGACTATGTGAAATCAAATTCCATATATGTGGAGTCCAAAGAAATTAATATTTCATAACTTTTTAAGGCAGTATTGCAACATCTGTAGTGGGTATGCTGTGTATTTAACTTAACATTTTAAATACTTTATTTCTAGCTGTGAATTCCTTTGGACAATTGATGATATTTATCATTGTGCCCAGTTTCTACAAATAAAAGATGGGTGGATTATTTTCTCGATGGAGGGTAAGGTACCTTTCTTTACAACTAGTTCTTGAGTCTAACATAAAAATGTCATATAAAGCTATTTATGAAAGTCTCTTTAATTATAGTCTTGAATAGTAGTTTGCTATTTTCCTTAACTCTTTTTTTCTTCTCTTCTGAATTACTTTTCTATTTTTTAATTTTAATACTTCCACTTGTTTATAGGTCTCCAATGCCTCTGTTTAACAGAATTATTTCACTTTGATGTATGAATTATTTTTATTTATGTATTATGTATTTGTGTGCAAATGGCTATCTTTTCTTGTTTTCTTCTTACACTTCCTAAGTGCCTACCTTCCTTTGAAAGGTAGTTGAAAATAAGTATTCTAGGCTAGGTGCTGTGGCTAACACCTGTAATCCCAGCACTTTGAGACGCCGAGGTGGGTGGGTCACGAGGTCAGGAGTTTGAGACCAGCCTGGCCAACATGGTGAAACCCTGTCTCTACTAAAAATACAAAAAATAAGCTGGATGTAGTGGTGCACACCCATAATTGCAGCTACTCAGGAGGCTTAGGTAGGAGAATGGCTTGAACTCAGGAGGTGGAGGTTGCAGTGAGTGAGTCAAGATCCTGCCACTTCACTCCAGCCTGGGTGACAGCAAGACTCTGTCTCAAAAAAAAAAAAAAAAAAGAAAGAAAGAAAATAAGTATTTTATACCATACTTGTTTTTTACAGACTCTTTTTACTTGAAGCTTGTCATAAATATTGACTGAAGTCACACTACATATGCTTGTAGAAATTACAGGTTAAACAAAATTAGACATGCAGTTTGGTTTTATTGCATAAGATTTTAGAGGAAGTACCTCAAAGTTACAGCTAGAAAATATGAATTGTATGAATTATATAAATGCTCTTTTCAAATGTAAGAGGAGATAAGGTAGTCTAGGATAAACTACTTATTTTTTTACTCCTTATTACTATAATAATGGAGTCTAACTCTATTTGGTACATAATTTAGTTTTTGGGCTATTGCTGGAACAGCCTTGTTTTGGATCAGCATTATATTGACCCTGTTATGACCTTATAATAATCTGTCCAAAGATCAAATTTATCTCTCTTCCTTTGTCTTTCATATTAGGTTGAACCATATGAAATTGCCAATATTCAACTGCTTCGACTTAGCAAAATGTCAATTTCATATGGTTAACTCTAATGTTAACAACTCTTATGGGAACTACAATGAACTGATATTCATTACCCCTCTTGAATTGTTGAGTATGTAATCGGTAAATATTTTTTCAAGTGTTTTATGAATGCTTTTGGCTGGTTTTTATTCTTGATGATAAAAAACATCTTTGGCAAACAAGCTTTACTATAACGAAGTATTCTTAGATGTCCTTTTAAAATCTGATCTTCAAAAAGCACTTTAGGAATTTAAAATAAAGATAGCCTGTTGATTTTGACCTCCAGAGTCCTAAGTGAACTTTTAGCAGTAGCAGATTAGACCGTCTTTAGTCTGTAAATTTTTTAATATGTTAATTCTTTTGAGTAATCATTCCTAAGGAATTTTTTTGGAGGAAAATTTCTTTTTCTTTTCTTTTTCTTTCTTTCTTTTTTTTTTTTTTTTTTTAGTTGGAGTCTTGCTTTGTCGGCCCGGTTAGAGTGCTGGAGTACAGTGGCACAATCTTGGGTCACTGCAACCTCTGCCTCCCGGGTTCAAGCGATTCTTGTGCCTCAGCCTCCCGAGTAGCTGGGATTACAAGTGCATGCCACCATGCCCGGCTAATTTTTAGTAGAGGTGGGGTTTCACCATGTTGGCCAGGCTGGTCTCGAACTCCTAACCCCAAGTGATCCACCCACCTTGGCCTCCAAAAGTACGGGGATTACAGGTGTGAACCACTGTGCCTGGCCAAAATTTGTTTCTTTCTATACCAGTGTGTTCTATTGAGGTTAAGAATGGTAACCTATTGAGCTATCAGAATTAAAAGTCTTTCTAGGATTAAAAAGTTAAGTAGGGAAATTCTTATTTCTTTAATTTTATGTAGTCTGTTTGTAATTATTTTTATTTAAATAAATTTTAGTTATAAACAAACGAGAATACATATTTGCATGACATTTGAGAAAATTTAATTTTGAAATAAATGTTCTTTAATGATTATATCAAAATATAAAGATTTGTGATAATAAGTTTTAATGCTGTCTCTTATTTCTGTTTCCATAACAGACAAAGCCTTCAACTGTAGAAGTTCTAGAAAGTATAGATAAGGTATGCTCTTTGGCTGTGAGGTATTTTAATTCATTTTAGGTACTAAGTAAATATTACTGTAGTATATATTTTGGAGACCAAACCTGGTATGAGAATTTAGAAATGATGTAGAGTGAGTCTGAGAACTTTAATGTTATGTGATCTCAAAAAAATCCAAAGTCTATCAGTGACTTAAGAAGTCAGTATCAAGTAACAGAGCCAGTTAGAATGAAATTCGAGCTGTAGCATGGTGTAAATCAATGTTACAGGTAGGACAAAATAGATGAGATAGTTTACAACAGTTTTTATCAGTCTATAAAATTTTCACAGCTTTTTATGTACTATTATCAAAAATGATTATTTTCTGGTAATATTGAGAGTGATAAATAGATGAGTTACTGTTTTAATTTTTATTCTTTTTCTTATTGCTAGATTTTTAAAATCTTTTTTATAGGAAGAATTATTACTTACTTGACTCAACAAATATTATTTACTGATACCAGTTTCATTCCCCGAATCTTTGCCAGTTTGATAGGTTAAAAATAGTAATTAGTTTTGCATTATGAAAATGATTAGTCAGAATAAGTGTTATAAATTTTTAACTTCATTTATAGTTTTTATATTATGTTTTGTCTTAAACTGTTAGGGTATTATACTTTATTGAACTTTAAATAAGAGTTCTTAAATATAATCTTTGTCATGTTAAAATTGTTTAACATTTTAATTTTTTAATGAAGTTTGAAATTTATTAACATGGAGTAATTTTCTCTTAACAGGAAATTCAAGCATTGGAAGAATTCAGGGAAAAAAATCAGAGATTACAAAAATTATGGGTTGGAAGATTAATTCTGTATTCCTCAGTTCTCTATCTGTTTACATGCTTAATTGTATATTTATGGTATCTTCCTGATGAATTTACAGCAAGACTTGCCATGACACTCCCATTTTTTGCTTTTCCATTGATGTAAGTAAATTATTGTTTGTTGAGCTTTTCCTTTTCTGACTAGTCTTAATGCATATCTAATATGTATATTCAGTCTCTTTATTATTAAATGGTAATATCTGATTGAGTTTGAATTTTTCTCACAATTTGAGAAGATTTTTTTTTTTAAATAGCAGAACAATTGTTTTAAACCTTCATTTGTAATTCAGTATACCTGAGGAATATTACCTAGTAATACGAGTAATAATTGCTCTATATTGCAGTGTTTTATGATTTTTCTAATAGATGTCCATGCTCCCCTAGGGGCATTGGGCATGGAGTGGAGGGTAACGGCAAGTGGGGCAGGGTTTGTAAAACCAAAAGAATAACTACTCAAATTATTCTGAATAGATTCCATTCACCCAGCTCTCTTCCCCTCTTTTACTGCTATATCGTCACTGCTATAAAGCAATTGACCCTTATTTTAGAAATATTTTATAATATAGCACTGGTATCATGACTGAGAATTTTGAGAGACAATTTAGTAAAAAGTTTGTTTATTCAGTCAGCAAACATTTATGGGTATCAATTGTTTAGACATTGGATTATAATGTATGGTACATAAAAATACAAAACTCTGTGTATCTTAGACTGCAAACATTAAGTAATGAGTATGTTGAATGTTATAAAAGAGAAGTGTAAAATGCTATGTGAGCATTTAATAGGGGCATTGCCTCAGTCTGGGTACTACTATAAAAAATGTGTTTGTTTAGTCTTTAGGGCAGGGCATATTTTCAAGTTGGAACTCCTGAAGCTTGTAAAATTATAAGTTTGTATGTAGCTATCAGAGCTGAAGTTGAGTGCATGCATAATATTGCAAAATAATTGTCTCTGCTAATTTTTTTATTTTCATTTTTTGAAATCTTTTGGAATTCTTTTATCCCAGGAAGTGGTAGTGGATTTTATAATTTGTGAGCCCCTTTTCCTTGTTTCCCTTATATTTTTTTGTAAGAGGAGAGAAAAGAAATTTAGAAAAAAGTATGAGATGTTTAGTTGATTTGAGCACTTTAAAATTTTCAAAAATACACTTTACATCTATGTCCATATAAAGATTGATTTTTTTGATCATAAAAGATTTGTATGTAGTTGTAACAGAATGTCTGATAGAGAACTCTAATGTGCTAATTCTAATAACTATCCAAAAACTTTCATCTACTAGATTTGCTATTATGATTCATAAAAGATTTTTTTTTTGGGCAAATATATTGTATACTAATTGTTCTTTAGAAGCAGGAAAACTTCATTTCTTGAAAAATGTAATTTCTTCAATTTGATCTTTCTGCTATTTTAGATATGAAGCTTTTTTATCCTTACAGTGTCCCTCTGATTTTTCTGCATCACCTGCATCTAGTATTTCTTGGCTTGTTAAGCTTCAGAGCCATTTTTCACTTTGTCTCATTGATATTTGTGACCTCGTTCTCAATCGTTTTAGCTTCTATTTCAGTGAGCTTTTTACTTTTCGAAGCATAGAACGGGTATCCAACAAAGAATAGCATTGTCCTTCTGATCGATGACAATCAAAAAAGCGTGAAATAAAACACAGCAATGTGAAAGCGGATGTTGTGGTAAAAAGAAGACAACACAGGACGTTTTGTTATGTGTGTAATATGTGTAATGTGAGCTTATCCCTGGACTTTTTTCTTTGGGAAACAGTGTCTTAGTCTGTTTAGTGTTGCTATAAAGGAATATCTGAGGCTGGGTAGTTTATAAAGAAACTAGGTTTATTTGGCTCATGGTTCTGCAGACTGTACAAGAAGTATGGCACTAGCATCTGCATCTGGTGAGGGCTTCAGGCTGCCTCACTCCTGGCAGAAGGTGACAGGGAGCCAGCATATGCAGAGATCACTTGGTGAGAGAGAAAGCAAGTGATGGGGGAGGTGCCATTCTCTTTTTAATAACCAGCTCTCCCAGGAACTAATAGAGTGAGAACTCTCACTGTGCCCCAGGGAGGGCATTCATCTGTTCATGAGATCTGCCCGCATGACCCAAACACCTCCCATTAGGCTCCACCTCCAACACTGGGGGACAAATTTCAATATGAGGTTTGGAGAGTCAAATATCCAAATTATAGCAATCAGTTTTGAGGGCTAGACTAGGATTTACTTAAAGACTTAAAGGCAAAAGGGGCAATAAAGTATGTTGTTTTGCTCAACACTGTCTACATTGATTGTATAGCTTAGAAATCTACTTGATATCTGCAAAAAGTGACTGCTGTCTATGCATTCCCAGTTTCCCAAATGCTTTTACTGGAGAGGTCATGGATCAGGACTGAGCATATATTATATAACTATTTCAAAATTTTTCTTTATAGTAGAATATCCGTACTCCATATAACATCGTTTGAAATTTTATATTTTTACTTCAGAATGTAATATGGAGGGATTTAGTGTAATTCTACACACTGTTTTTCTACCTTTCAGATTCAATAGTATATTTATCTCTCTGATCTTTTCAACTATTACTGAAACTTAAATTATAATATAAATACTGAATTTATATTCATAGAAGTCATTAAGGCTACACGCCATAGTGAGGGAAGGTTTGGGTTATATAAAGTTACAAGTTTGTATTTCTACATTATGCTGGCAAATGTGTATTACCTTGGGAGTTGGTTCATTTTCTAAGTCAGCAACCATTAAGTTTTGTTTCTACCGTTGACTAATGCTACAAGCAATCTTGTAGATTTTACTTCTGGATACCATATTTGTTTACAAATTTATAACTTTCTAGACATTTCATTTTCTGTAATTTTAGAGACTGATCATTGTCATAAGAAGTTGACCTTCCCAAAGGAGTTAGCCATAATTTTCTTATTTGGTTTGTTTTTGCCTCTCAAAATGGGGTTGTTGGGGAAGAAATTTAAACAAGGGAATTGAGGAAGGTCGTCATATTCCTATTTCTCTTATTGTATCTCCACTTTGATTGAAAGCCATTTAAGGATAGGGATTTGTTCTTATACAATTTTCATGCCTTCTTTCTTCTCTCCCTGCAAGTAGCACATTTAGGTATTTCCTCAGTCTAGCTAGGTTGACAAACATAGTTTGTAACCTTTTGAAGAAAATTAAATGTTTATTTCATGATACACTAATAAAAATACAAGTGTCTTTCATCAACTGTAGTTGGTTCTTAAAGGAGAAGGTATCTATGAACACCTCTTGATATTTACTCTTAGTTTCGGTAGATAAGAAAATAATTTTGTAAGCATTCCTTGCTTGATAGATATTCATTCAATATGATTTCATACTTAAAGAATTGTGGGTCAGGTGCGGTGGCTTATGCCTGTAATCCTAACTCTTTGGGAGGCCGAGGTGGGTGAATCACGAGGTCAGGAGTTTGAGACCAGTTTGGCCAACATGGCAAAACCATGTCTCTAAAAATACAAAAAATTAGCTGGGCATAGTGGCGGGTGCCTGTAATCCCAGCTACTCAGGAAGCTGGGGCAAGAGAATCGCTTGAACCCAGGAGGTGGAGGTTGCAGTGAGCCGAGATGGCGCCTCTGCACTCCAGCCCAGGTAACAGAGAAAAAAAAAAGAAAAGAATTGTGTACTCAGACATAATTAAGGGATATATCCTATTATTGGATGGAAAGACTCAGTATTATAATGAGATCAATTCTCTCTAAATTAATCTAAAAATGTGTGATCACAGTAAAAATACCAAAATATTTAAAAAAATCTGGGCACACATATTTCATAGTTTTAATGGAAAAATAGCATGTAAGAATAACCATGGGAATTCTAAAAAAGAAGAGGAATGAGAAGCAGAGGTCTACCATGTATCAAATGCTTTATAATGCTTCATTAATTAAAATAGTTTGGTACAGTGTATAAATAGGCATATAGACCAAAGATAGAGATGTGAGAATTCAGAAATAAATTCAAAAGGAATTTTTAGATATGGCTTTTATGTGTAATAAAGAAGACATTAGTCAGTAAGGAAAAATGATGTTAAATTATATGCCCCAAAAAAACAAAAGCCAGAAATACTCTATTCTTATTCTTTACATGAAAATAAATCATTGTTATTATTTTGCCTAAATATAAAGGTAATTCTTGCTGAAGACTTTGGTGGTTAAATAGGCTAACAAAGAAGTCAACATAGTTATAAATGTTAAGACCTGTATATCAATTCATCTTTAGCTTTTTTTTTTTTTTGAGATGGAGTTTTACTGTGTTGCCCAGGCTGGAGTGCAGTGGCGCAATCTTGGCTCACTGCATCCTCTTCCTCCCAAGCTCAAGCAATTCTTGTGCCTCAGCCTCTCCAGTTGCCGGGATTGTAGGCATTCACCACCATGCCTGGCTAATTTTTGTGTGTTTTTTAGTAGAGATGGGGTTTCGCCATGTTGACCAGGCAGGCCCTGAACTCTTGGCCTCAAGTGATCTGCCCATCTCGGCCTCACAAAGTGTTGATGTTACAGGCATGAGCCACTGTGCCCAGCCCATCATTGGATTTATGTGTTGCTAAATCTCATCTAAAACATTTTGATAAATTAGATAGAGCTTATGTTATGGTTGTTTGAAACACTTAAGTTTGGCAGAAAGGGCGAAAAAGGTAAAAAAAAAAAATGTTGCATATATGCAGGTTGGTGAAAAACCACCAACCAGGTTTGTAGAATGTTAATTTTTTTTTTACCCGAAGTAAGGAAGATTTAATTATACTATTGAATTGAGATATTCTGGTATATTTCAACTTTTAGCATTTTTAGTTTGTGTACAGTAAAACACTGAATATTGAGGTTTTAAAATGTTTACTCTGTCCTCTGTGTGATTCTATTATATTGAAGTTCCAATTATTTCCTTCTAGGACACGTGTATTTTTTAAGTTCAAGTCATTAGATATTATTGAACAAAAATTCCTGCTGTAGTAATGTTCCAAATAGCATTAATTTCATTCAGAAAAGAACAACAAATGCTTCAGTGAGTCAGAGTTTTTTGTATTTCTCAGCTGATTTTATATATGAATGTAGTGATTTTCTATACTAATTTTATATTCAACTACAATCATAGTCTTATTGTTTCTAATAATTTTTTTGGTTGATTCTTCGAGAGTGTCCAAGTATACAATCATATAATCTGTAACTAGCAATAATTTTACCACCTCCTTTTGGTTTTTTCATTTGATTTTTTTTTTTTCCTCTTGGCTGCTTATGTTAGCTAATACCTTTAGGACAATGTTAAGTTGTAGAGAAAATAGTGGATATACTTGAAGTGTTTTTTTGGGAATTCTAATGTTTCCCCATTGGGCATTATTCTGACTTTTGGACTGAGACATATATTTGATCATGTTAAGGACCTTTTTAGCTATTCTTACTGTATTTAGTTTTTTTTTTTTTTTTTTTTTTTTTTTTTTTTTTTAATCAAGAAAGGTTGTTGAATGTTGTTAAATGCAGTTCATTATCTATGGAGATATCATATGTTTTTTTTATCTTCTCTCGATACGAAGGGTTTATGTTAAATATTGAATCATTCTTGAATTCCAGGAAAATTTTCTGCTTTCAGTGTCATGATCATTTTTTTTTTTTAAGACGGAGTTTCGATTTTATTGCACAGGCTGGAGTGCAATGGTGCAATCTTGGCTCACCGCAACCTCTGCTTCCCGGGTTCAAGCAATTCTCCTGCCTCAGCCTCCTGAGTAGCTGGGATTACAGGCATGTGCCATCACGCCTGGCTAATTTTGTATTTTTAGTAAAGGCAGAGTTTCTCCATGTTGGTCAGGCTGGTCTTAAACTCCTGACCTCACGTGATCTGCCTACCTTGGCCTGCCAAAGTGCTGGGATTACAGGTGTGAGTTACTGCACCCAGACCAGTATTGTGATCATTTTATAAAAACATCCCAAAACTTTTCTTTATTTTCATTCTTTATTTGTTGAAACCATAACACTGTACATGTATTTGAAACTATGACATTTTCTGACTGCTGCTTTAGTTTTATGCCATGGATCTTGATGTATAGTGATTTATTTTGGTTATTGATTGTCAAGATACGATTTTTTTTTTTTGGAGGGAGTTATAATCTGTGAGTTGTTTATGGATGGCAAATATATATTTATATTTTCATTTACTGTCTTAGTTACAATTTCTAATTTTATTGTATTGCTTTCAGAGAATGTTAAATATTTCTAATTTGAATTTATTGAGTTTTTTTGGTGGAATGTTATTTGGTCGGTTTTTTAAGTGTTTCATAAACGTTTGAAGATGTATTATCTTTTTTCAGTAACACAGAGTTTAATATTAGCAATGAGAACTACCTTATTATGCTGTATAGATCTTCTATATTCTAATAACGATGTATTTCTACTCTTCCCTATATTTCCTTTAGTTTTGCTTTATGAATGTTGATGCTTTGCTCTTTGCACGAGTATTTCTGTTACATTTTCATAGTAAAAATATCCTTTTAAAAGAAATTTTAATTTTGAAAAAATGATAGGTTAACAGGAATTTGCAGAAAAAAACATACAGACAGGTAGCATGTACCCTCACCAATTGTAACATCTTGCTGAGTATACAGTAGTTTTCCCCTTATCCATGGTTTTGTCCTCTGTAGTTTCAGTTAACTGTGGTCAATCACAGTCTGAAAATGTTAGTTTTTCAAGAGAGTCTACATTCATATAACTTTTATTGCAGTATAGTTATACTTGTTCTATTATATTATTAGTTATTGTTAATCTCTTACTGTGCCTAATTTATAAATTAAATCCCTATACCTACATGGTAAGTATTTATAGGAAAAACACAGTGTATGTTGAATTTGGTACTTATCCATGGTTTTAGGTATCCACTGGGGGTCTTGGAACATATCACTGAGGATAAGGGAGAACTACTGTAGTACATTTTCACAGGCAGGAAATTGTCATTGCTTCAATCCACAGAGCCTATTCAGAGTTCATCAGTTTTATATGAATTCATTTGTGTGGGTTTTATATTTCTATGCAATTTTATCACTTGTAGCTTTGTGTAACCACCCACAGTTCAGATCCAGAACTGTTCCATCACCTCAAGGCTCCTTTTTGCTACTCCTTTATAGCCATAAACATCTTCCTCCACTTTCCCCATTCCTAACCCCTGCCATCCATTAATCTGTTTTCTATCTCTGCAAATTTGTTATTTCAAGAATGTTATAAAATGGAATCACATAGTATGTAACCTTTTGAAATTGACTTTCTTCACTCAGTATATTCTTGAGATCCATCCAGGTTGTTCAGTGTATCAATAGTTCCTTTCTTTCTCTGAGTAGTATTCCATGGTATTAATATACCATAGTTTAACCATTCATCTGCTGAAGGACATCTGCATTGTTTCCAGTGCTTGGCTATTACAAATAAGGCTGCAATGAATATTTGTGTACAGGTTTTTATATGAACATTAGTTATTTCTCTGGGCTATATGCCAAAGGGTGCAAATGCTGGAATATATGGTAAGTACATGTTAGTTTTGTAAGAAATTGCTAAATTCTTTTTCAGAGTAGCTATACCATTTTACATTTCCACTAGGTAGGTATGAGTGATCTAGTTTCTCTACATCTTTGACAGCATTTGGTGTTAATCAGTATTTTCTGTTTTGACTGTTCTGATAGGTATGTAGCAATATTTCATTGTGGTTTAAATTTTTATTTCCCTAATGGCTGAGGATGTTTAGTGTGCTTATTTGCCATTTATTTGTATCTTTTTCAGCAAAATGTTTATTCATGACTTTTGTCCAATTTTCTAATTGGATTGTTAGGTTTTTTTTACTGTTGACTTTTGAAAGTTCTTTATATGTTATAGATAAGGTCTTTGTTGGATGTATCGTTTACAACTTTTTTTTTTCCTTAGTCTTTAGCTTATCTTTTCATTCTCTTAATAGGGTCTTTTGCAGAGCAAAAATTTTTAATTTTGATGAGGTTAAAGTTATCAGTTTTTCCCTTTGTTAATTGTGTTTTTCTTGTCAATTCTGAGAACACTTTACCTTGCTACAGGTTGTGAAGGTTTTCTCTTAACATTTTTTCTATGCCTTAATTTTTTTTTTTTTTATTTATATTTAAGCTCATAATCCATTTTGAGTTAATTGAGGTTCAGGTTGAGGTGCTTTTGTTTTTGCTTTTTGTTTGTGCCTGTGGATGTGCTCAGTTGCCCCAGCACCATTTGTTGAAAAGGAATCACATCTTTTTTGTTTTTTTCACTCTATAAAAAGTGACCTTTTTCTAGTTTAAAGATTTTTTTAAAAAATTTAACTTTTGGGGTTTTAAGACCACAACCCTTGTTTTATTTGCATTTGCCTGCTATACCTTCGTCTATGGTTTTATTTTTCAACCCTAAAAGATACTTTGTTTTAGATGTGTTGTCTATTTTCATTATAGAGTTGGGTTTTGTCTAGTGATACAGTGTGAAGGTCTTTTTCGTTTACCTTAGTGAGTTTAGCCCACTTAATATTTATTGATATGAAAGAAGTTGGTCTGTTTCAGAACAATTTTATTTTTGCTTTTGGTTTTTGTAATTAATTAAAACCTTTTACTATGTGGCATATTTACTTTGGGTCAGTTATTTATAGGTTGTTTGGGTATAAAGGCATGTCTCCTTGTGTTCCAGGCTAACTAGAACTTTCCTTATGATTCAGGACTTTGTGTGTGAATTTGTTTAGCTGTTATCTTTTCCCAGCCAATGGGGCTAGGCAATTTTTTTTTCACAATACAAAACTTCCTCCCAACCCCCTTGCCATAGAAACAGAATGCTTTTTGTAAATAGGGTACTTCTGAATAATTTCTTTTTAATTTTTGCCTTCTCTCTTTCCTTATTGGAACCAAACTGAGGAGTTTCTGTCTGTAGCTGTGCATCTTGTTCTCATTGTTACAAACATGGGTTTTATGTTGTACACTTGGAAAAGTTTACCTTGCTACCTCTTTGTGAAATACGCAGTTTTCTTGTTTTGCTTCCACTTTTTGGAGCCCTTGTGTAATAATCTCCATTGCTTTTGAAAGTGCCTCCACATATTCTGATGGTTGAGTTTTAGCTATAACTCTGTCTTACCAGAGAAGGAGTTTGCATTTTTATTTTGTTTTCCTTGTTGATTTGGATTATTTTTAAGAAGAGAAGGGAGAAGTGGAGTTTATGTCACTATTCTCTAGAGATTAGTAATAGTATCTTTAATATCTTCATTATCTTCACAAAGCATGTTGCTATATTTTAATTCATTTTTAATTATTGAGAGAGCAAAACTTTTGTTGGGTTAACTAAAACAGATCCTGAAGTACTTCAGTTCTTTTTCTTAATTGTGTTTAAACATACAAAAGGGCTAGGCATGATGATTCATGCCTATAATCCCAGCACTTTTGAGGGGTGAGGCAGGAGGATCACTTGAGGCCAGGAGTTCAAGACCAGTTTGGGCAACATGGTAAGATCCTCTCCCTACAAAAAAAACCAAACCAAAACAAAACAGAGAATTTCATTTTATTTAGCTCTAAAGAATAATATATTCCCTATGTTTTACCTTTTCAAGTTGTGAAGACTTGACATATGGAAATGTCTGTTGTTTGATAGCTTATGTTATTTGGGAGGAATTCTGATAAAAACCAGAGGAAAAGTTTATTGTCCACAGAGGGGATTTAGTGAGTTTTATTTTGAAGAGAGTATATTTCAATTTTTGTAGTATTTACCCTTTGACAATTATATATACTTTAAAAAAAGTATCTACTCATTTAAGAATATTTATGCATTTCCTACAGAATTCTAGTCACTATCTCTGCAGTTCCATCTTTTTTGTCCCCTGTTTTCTTTCTCTTTATGATTTTTAAAAGTCTTCTCTTCCAGCCTGTTACTACATCAGCGGGTTTGCAGTGGAGAAGTAATATGCGACTTTTCTATTATTGTAGGATCCTTGGGGGTTATGAGCATTATACTTAACCTGTTCTCTTATCTCCCTTCCCTTGATAAGGACAAAGCTTGGTGTTTTTTGTACTTTAAGGTAATTGTCCAAGTGCCATATAGGAATCTGGTGTTAGTTATTTGGTATTTTCATGTCACAAAAATAAATCATCACAATGTAAAAAAAGTGTATTATCTATTTCTGTGTAACAAATTGCCTCAAAACTTAGTAGCTTAAAACAACAAATGTTTATGTCTCAGCTCTTGAGGGGCAGGAACATGAGGAGCAGCTTAGCTGGGTAGTCTTGTCTCAGGATGTTTTGTTCGTATACATAAATTGCAGTTAAGCTGTTAGTAGGGTCCACAGTCATCTCAAGGCTTAAGTAAATCCACACAATCACTGTAGATAAAGTCATTGCAGATCTTTACCCCCTCTGCTGTTATCCAGTCTCCAGCTCACTGCTAGGCATTTTATTTCTTTTTGCAGTCATCAGCAATGGTATTTGCAGTCCCCCTGACTTTCTTCATTCTGTTCTTGTGTTCCTTTTGCTGTTTCCTTGAGGTCTTTTTCTTTTCATATAGGGTGTTTATTTGGCAAGCCTATGTTTAGTTTCCTTTTTCTTTGTATAATCCAAGGATTTATAAATCATGCCAAAGACAGTTGTCTTGCCACCACTAAAATGGGTTCTGAATTCAAATCCCAATAAGATATCTGGTGTGTTCTTAACTCATTTTGGCTGATTTTTTCCTAATCTTATAAATCTGCACAGGCAGCTGTTAGCAGGCATCAGTTCTTTGCTGAGTATTTACTACAGACGTTTCTTCCTCACTGCATGGACATTTTCATAGACTTCTCTGACGGTTCTCATATCATGACAGCTACTAATACAAGAGAGAGAAGTGAAAGACGAGGCCCAAAATGGAAGCTGTAGTACTTTATAACTTAATCTTGAAGTGATATACTATCACTCTGCCATGCACAGACCAACACTGGTGAGAGAGGACTACATAATGGTGTGAATACCAAGAGACAGGGATCACTGGTGACTACTTGCAGGTTGACTCCCCAAAACAGCAATGCCATATTTCAGAGTGAAGGACTAATTTTCATACTTCTGAATATATTTCCAATACAATAGATTCCTTTTAAAAGAGATACAATGTATTTTTTAAGATGATGAATAATGCTTATATACTTATTTCTGTCGCCCAGGCTGGAGTGGCATGATCTTGGCTCACTGACTGCAACCTCCCCCTCCTGCGTTCAAGTGATTCTCTTGCCTCAGCCTCTTGAGTAGCTGGGACTATAGGCATTTGCCACCACTCCTGGCTGATTTTTGTATGTTTGGTAGAGATGGGGTTTTACCATGTTGGCCCGGCTGGTCTCGAACTTCTGATCTCAGGAGATCCACCTGCCTTGGCCTCCCAGAGTGCTGGGATTACAGGTGTGAGCCACCATGCCCAGCCTTATGTAATTATTTCTGCCATGTTCTATGGAGAATAAGTATTTTGCTATGTTTACATGGAATTTAAGAGATTACCCTGACAAGTCTGTGATGACGATTATTCATTTAGTTTAATTCTTTTAATTCATTTGATGTCTTACTAATGCAAGGCCTAAAGAATTATCCTTGTAAAGTATTTGGAAGGAGATATTTAGCTAATTTTACTTATCAAGTATCTATTTGAAGGTAAGGTTTTTGTTTATTTTTCCCAGATAGCTTCATCTCTTAGAGACTGTCCCTCTAATGTTAAATAATAGGGAAGAAGTAGCAACTTACATTTGTATAATGCTCTTATATTTGTAAAAGCATTTTTCCTTAATGTGTGGGAATAGACAAATTAAGTTTTTGGAATTGATGCTTGCTTGGTAAAAAGGGATTCTAATACTGTTCTCAGTCTTTTGGGGAGTGCATAGATCCCTTTCAGATTGAATGAAAGCAATGGTCTTTCCAGAGAAATGCACTTATGCACACAAAGGTAATTTTGCAGTTTAAGGGGATCATCAGAAGATCTGTGGACTTTAGGTTGAGAACTCTTTCTTTGAAAGCACAGTTTCTAAAATTTTCTGGCAGAAAGAAGTGCTTTTTGGTTTTCTATATAAAAGGAAACAATGTACCTAACTCTAATTTGAAATACATGTTTTCATTTTACATGGCTTCTAATCTAATGATGGTTTTTGTTTGTTAATTTTGCTTCCCCTTTAGCATCTGGAGCATAAGAACAGTACTTATTTTCTTCTTTTCCAAGAGAACAGAAAGAAATAGTAAGTTTAATTCCAATTTTTAATAAATACTTTAAAAAATACCTATCTTAGAGTGTGCTGGTAAGACAAGTTATAAAATAATATATTGGAATGATAATGTGGTAAATATTGAAGAGTTATTATAAATCATGAGAAAGGTTATAAATGATCAAGATGGTTCTGTTTTTAATTTGTGTTATTTCCGTTTTGTTCATTTAGATGTTTTTTTACACAAAACAAACACTTTTTATTTTTTTGAGACAGAGTCGGGGGATGGGAAGAGCCTGCTGCCCAGGCTAGAGTGTAGTGGCACGATCTCGGCTAACTGCAACCTTCGCCTTCTGGGTCAAGTGATTCTCGTGCCTCAGCCTCTGGAGTAGCTGGGATTACAGGCGTGTGCCACCACACGCAGCTAATATTTTGTATTTTTATAGAGACGGGGTTTTGCCATGTTGTCCAGGCTGGTCTCAAACTCCTGAGCTCAGGCAGTCCGCCTGCCTCAGCCTCCCAAAGTGCTAGGATTGCAGGTGTGAGCCACAGCACCCGGCCAAAACAAACATTTTTAAATAAAGATAATTTATATTTGTTAAATTAATCTTTATGGAAAACTTAGTTTGTTACAGAGTCTCGTTTCATTTTTACCTCAACCCATATTTTTACCCCGTATATTATTTTGAAGTATATACCAAATGTATCTCTCAATTTTCATACCTACAAAATAATTCTTAATATCATAAAATATTAAATATAAAAATACTTTTCAGTTGTCTCATAAGTATCATTTGCTTTTCAAAAATTTTGTTTGTTTGACTAAGGGTCCAAATAAAGTTTGTACAAATATTAATATATGGCCTTCAAATTGCCCTCCTCACTCATGACATCTTTTCTGCTCACATTAGGTCCTATAATCGACCCCAGTGACTGTTTCCTTGCTGACATTCTTGACCCTTTTGCTCCTCCTCATCCTACTTATCTGTGAAAGCCTACCCTCTTTAAATATGATTATACGCCTAATCAATGACTGGCAAAACAGTATTCTGATTAAATACGTTTACAGGTTTAATCTCATTGAAGCAGCTACACTTGTTAGAGGAAAATCATATAACATGCTCACTTGACCAGACTTACTTTAAATCTATGATTGCAAATATCAAATATGTACTTAAAACTGCTTTATGGTTCTATTGTAATTCTCCAGTAAATTCATCTTTTTCTCTTTCAGCTTGATGTTTGTTATTGCATTTCTGCTCAAATCACTAATACCTGCCTCCCTACCAAAAACCAACAATCAAATCTAACCAAACTAAAACCCACCAGCCAACCAAATAAAAAAAATCAAAAGTCACAAACAAGCAAAAAACCCTACAAAATCTACCTGGTCACTCTTAACCTATAGTTTTACTTTATACAGAAAACAGATGTAAACAGATGAGAGCTACCTACACCACCAAGTGCAGTTGTCCTTCAGTATCTGTGAGGGATTGGTCCCAGGACCCCCAAGAATGAAAATGGTATAGAATTTGGATGTAACCTACGTGTCCTCCCCATACTTTAAATCATTTGTAAATTACTTGTAATCTCTAATATAATGTAAATGCTATAAAATAGTTGCTATACTGTATTACTTTTAAATTTGTATTATTTTTTATTGTCGTATTGTTTTTTTTTCTCAATATTTTTGATCCATGGTTGATTTAATTGTTATGAGTGTGGAACTCATCCACGTGGAGGGCTGACTGTATATCAAGTTAGCTCTATCTGTACTCAGTATGATTTCATCCTTCATTGTATTTTGAAAG
The DNA here is from genome assembly GCA_963573385.1 of Cacajao melanocephalus. NCBI lineage: Eukaryota > Metazoa > Chordata > Mammalia > Primates > Pitheciidae > Cacajao > Cacajao melanocephalus. The sequence continues at coordinate 70,352 of CAUYLG010071036.1, forward strand.
ACTGGCCTTGATCTTATCTATGGCTAACTGTCATTTATGCTCTGGATTCTAAATATTCTGGCTATCTCTAGAACTTTGCTCTTATAGTTATCTCCTGTAGTTATCATCTCTTTTGCACCATTTTCTATTATTCCTATTGGTATATAATCCTGCTTCAGTATGACTATTTGGCGTGGGGGAACCTCCCCTGACCCTGCATTTCTGTTAAGCTACCACCAATTTCTCTTTCTTGTTCAAAACAAAATTTCTTAAAAAATTGTTTATAGTTGGTATCTCTTCTTTCCCCCCACTTATTCCTTCTCAGTATACATTATTTAGGTTTTGTTTCTACCATTTTTTACTGCAGTGGCTCATTTCAAGGTCACTCATTAACTTTGTCTTGTCAAAGCCAGTAATCAGTTCTCTTTTCTCATCCAGCTTGATCTCTTAATAGCATTTGAATTAATTCAGTTACTCACTTGTTTTCTGAAAAATTTTTATCTTTAAGCTTCTTTGACAACACTTCACTGGTCATTTCTTTTTAGTGTTATTTGCTTTGCTTCTTCTACTAGAATTCTGCCTTTGACTTTTTTTGATAACTAGTTTGAGTCTGTGCTAATAGAACCTTCTATGATGATGAGCATAATCTGTATGTACTGTTCAATATGGTATCTGCTAGCCATTTGTGACTGTTGAGCACTTGAAATGAGGCTAGTGTAAATGAAGAACTGGGTTTTAAATAGCTTAAATTTAAGTATCCCCATGTGGCTACTGGCTACTATTAATACGTTAGGCAGTGCATCTCTAGATGATTTTATTCACTTCCACAGATTTAAATATTGTCTATTTGTTAATGATTCCCAAATCTTAATCCTTAGTCCAGACTCTTCCCTTCAGCTATAGACTTGTATAGCTAACTCTGTAATTGACATTTCCACTTAGGAGTGTAAGCATCTCATGAGTAAAATAGCCAAAAGAGAATTAATCTTGCTCCTCCCCTTTATTCCCAGTCATATCTGCTCTTCCCTTTGTCTTCTCCATCTCAGCAAATGCTTACACTATATGATGAATAGTTAAAACTTGTATTAGTTAGGGTTCTCCAGAGAAACAGAACCAATAGGAAATATTATGAGGAATTGGCTCATGCGATTGTGGAGACTGAGAAGTCCCAAGATCTGCAGTTAGCAAGCTGGAGACCCAGGAGGGCCAATGGTTTAGTTCCAATCTAAGTCTGAAGGCCTGAGAACGAAGAGAGCCACTAAGTGTAAGTTCTAGTTTGAAAGCTAGTAGCTTCAAGACCCAGGAAGAGCTGATGTTTCAGTTTGAGTCTGAAGGCAGGAAAAGATAGATGTCTTTGCTCAAGAGTCAGACATGGGGTGTTCACACTCACTGGAGGGAGGAACAAACTTTTTGTTCTGTTCAGGTCTTCAGTTGATTGGATGAGGGCCACTTCATTAAGGAGAGCAATCTGTTTTACTCAGTCTATGGATTAAAATGCTAATTTTACCCCAAAACAGCCTCACAGACACCCAGAATGTTTGACCAATTATCTGGATACCCTGTATGGCCTAATCAAATTAACCATCACAAGACCAAAAACCTGGGAGCCATTTTTGATCTTCTTTCATATTCATTCATGTTACTGGCAAGTCATATAATCCTTACCTGCAAAATTATCTTGAATCTGACCAGTTCTCACCTTCTTTACTACTACAGTTCTAATGAATTATCATCTCTTGGTTGCACAACTGCTTTCTCACTAGTCTGTTTTTAAGGTATAAATCAGACATTTTGTGTCCTTTGCTTAAAATTCTCTAATAGCTTCCCAATGCAAACAGAATGAAATCTGAATTCTTACCCTGACTTTCTAGCTTATTCCTGTTTCTCCAACCTCATCTTTCACTTTCCTTTATTCACTTTTGCTTCAGGCACACTCAGCATCTTTCTGTACTACAAACAAGTTCCCTGAACCTTACAATTTCTTTTTTCTTTTTCTTTCTTTCTTTTTTTTTTGAGATGGAGTCTCACTCCATTGCCCAGGCTGGAGTGCAGTAGCATGATCTCAGCTCACTGTAACCTCCATCTTCTGGATTCAAGAAATTCTCCTGCCTTAGTCTTCCAAGTAGCTGGGATTATAAGCACCCGCTACCATGCCCAGCTAATTTTTTTGTATTTTTAGTAGAGCTGGGGTTTCACCGTGTTGGCCAAGCTGGTCTCTAACTCCTGACCTCAAGTGATCCACCCACCTCAGCCTCCCAAAGTGCTGGGATTACAGGCATGAGTCACCATGCCCAGCTGAACCTTACAGCTTCTTAATGTATAAAATGGAAACAGAAAGAATTAATAAGACCTAGTATTTGATAGCACAATAGGGTGACTATAGCCAATAATAACTGTACATTTAAAAATAACTTAAAGAGCATAAATAGATTGTTTGCAGTTCAATGGATAAATGCTTGAGGGGATGGATACCTCATTCTTCATGAAGTGCTTATTTCACATTTCACATTGTATGCCTGTATCAAAATATCACATGTACCTCATAAATACATACAGCCACTATGTACCCACAAAAAATAAAATCAAAACAGAAATATTAGTTTTGATAGCACTGTTAAAAGTAGTAAATGTAACTATATATGAAAGCATATAAAAATTGGGAAGTGTTAAACAAATGTGAGCTAATGGCACTGATTATTCTTTTATTTTTCTTCAGTAAATGGGTTAGGACTCAGTACAATATTCACTTGAAGTGGGAATAACAAGTGTCCTTGTCTAATTCCTGATTTTAATGGAAAAGCTTTTAATATTTTACCATGAAGTATGATGTTTGCTGTAGTTTTTTAAAAAATGTTAATACTTTTTATCAGATTAAGGGAATTTAAGCTTCTGATATTGTTTTTGGTGATAGTAATACAGTAGATGATAGAAGAATAGGGGAAGTTTAAAGCAAATACGCTTTCTAACTTCAAGGAATAGCAAGATAGTAAAAAAATATAAGAAACCCTTTTCAAGAGTCTTCTGGAACACTTCTTTAAGGAAATCAAATATATAAATATTTTTAACTTACAGGCAGATCTGGATGTGGTTATTAAAGGGATTTTTTTTTTGCTTTAAAATATATTTCAGAGGTTCTTTTTGTTTTTAATTGTGCTAATTCATTTGAATAGGTATTACTTGTACATTTGAAATCAACTTTATAGAAGATTGTCTTGCAGTCACATAGTATTTTTTAAGCCTGAAACTATTGGTCCTGTCCTTGCTTTTTGTTCTCAATTAGTTTTAGCTCTTTTGTTTTACAGGTTGGACCCTGTGTAAATTAAAGCAGGGATTGGCAGCTGCAGGCTGTAAGCCAACTCTTGCTCACTGCTTTGTACAGCTCATGATTGGCTTTTATATTTTTAAATTATTGCAATATTAAAATGAATAATATTTTGACATGTAAAATTTACATGAAATTCTAATTTCAGCTTTTATTGGAACATAGTCTTGCTGTCTTTAGCTGCTTTCATCCACAATGGCAGAATTGAGTATCTGTGACAGACTGTACGTGGTGCTCTCATCAGGCACTTGTAGTACTAATCATTTCATCATTTCAGGCACTTATACTACTAATTGTTTCATCATTTCAGACTGTTGTATGACCAATGCAGCTATAACTTGATAGCATTTTTAAAGTGTCACGTGTATTGTTGTACTGTGACAATTTTATTTTTATTACCCATGCATACCCATCATGTAAAAACCAGAAGAGAAAAGCGAACTTTGAATGTTGCACTTTTAGTATGTAATGGAATGTGGACTGTTTTGTTATTAAAATGCAAAGCATTCTACTTTTTATGCAATGATGTTACAGCTGTGCCAAAAAAAAGTACAATATGTATTGACATTACCATACTAACTACGCATCATATTCCCAGCTCGCAGAAAGCAATGGTCACAAAAATTAGAAAATTTTAAATAGAATATATTATTGCAGAATTTCTTCATAAAACTAAAAGGGAAAATGGGGCTTTAGCCAAAGGAAGTTTCTGAGTGACTTGTTTGTGAAGAAAGAAAAGCCGTTTACCAATGATGAGTTAATTGTTTGCTGCAACAGAAGAAATGTGCTCAGGGAAAATATACTTAAGACTAGTAATGTTTCGGCAAGAACAGTTGCCTAAAGAATTGCGAAAATTCAGAAAAACAAACATGAGTAGTCTATTAAACAACAAGACAAATGATTTCAAGTGATCTTCCTTGGCTGTTGTTGAGTTGACAAATGTTATCAGTATCGCTCAATTGTAGTCTGAGTTGTCAACACTGAGCTTGAAGTGACTGAAGAATTAGTCTCTATAAAAAGTTTTTGCAGAGCAACTTTAGGTGAGAATATTTTCAATGAAGTTTAGAAAATAGCAATTACAACCTGAAGTGGAATCTGCTAAGATGTACTGTAACTACTGGTAGTAAAACTATGTATGTAGCAGAAAAAGACGTAGTTGTACAAATTGTACAACACTCTTGAAAATGTAAGGTGTTTAAATTCTGTGCTTATTCATTGTATTATTCAACAACGGGTACCTTGCAGAACATATTTGAATTTGACATTGTGTAGTGCCAAAGGGAACTTCATTGCTCTCATGGACTTAACCATTGTCAGTTATGTGAATTTTAATCAGGAATAGAGGCTGACTATCTTGACTTGTCTCACAGCAGTTTATGGCTTAGCAGTGGTAAAGATTTATAGTGATATTTTGAGCTCAGAATCTAGATTGAAATACTTCTGAATGAGAAGAACTAACTTTAGCTACTGTGTTTGAATACTGACTGGCTTTGGAAATTAGCTTTTGCTACAGACTTGATAATGGTTCTTAATTAATCCAACCTAAGATTGCAAGGCAAAACAATGTATATATGCAAAACCTATAACGTGGTAAAGTCATTTAGAAAACAACATTGTAATGACAAGTAATCTTTTTAAAAGTGCTGTAACAATGAAAACAAGAAGCAAGATCACCATTCCCACACAAATTTGCAGCAAATACATTATCTGAGCTGAAATTATAGTTCCAGTAGAATTTTTCAGACCTCAATGCAAGTGCAAAGGAAATTTCCATGTTTCTAAATCCATTTCACTGTATAATTGAAGAGCTTCAGTCTTTGATTGGAAGTGATTAACTTCCAATGTAATAATACTCTAAAAGGCAAATGCCAAGAGAAGAATCTAATAGAATTTTATAAATGCCTTCCAAACTAGTGAATATGCTCAGTTAAAATCATGTGCTTGTGGATTGATATCAGTATTTGGCAGTAATTACCTGGGTGAAAAGACATTTTAAAAGATCAAATATGTAAAGTCTCATTACAGATCAGCATTAATTGATTATCATTTGCAGTCAGTTTTGATGATAGAGAACACTTAGCTTTGAACCTCAATTAAGCAAAATGTTATTCACCCCCCAAAGTAGTCCATTCTTTTTACTGGTAGACTTATATTACAAAAAATTGAACTCAATTATTATGTAGGTTGAACATTCCAAATCTGAAAATTCAAAATCTGAAATGCTCCTAAATCCAACATTTTTTTGAGTGCCAATGTGATACTCAAAGGAAATGGTCCTTGGAGCATTTTGGATTTTTGGATTTGGGATGCTCAGCTGGGGTATATTCTGCAGATATTCCAAAATTCAAAAAAATCTGAAATCTGAAACATTTCTAGCACTAAGAATTTCAGATAAGAGATACTCAACCTGTATTTGAATTTAGTCAGTAAAGTTTTGTGGAAATTTTGTATTTATTTTGTACTTTTTAGGCTGGGCACAGTGGCTAATACCTCTAATCCAGCACTTTGGGAAGCCAAAGCAGGTGGATCACCTGAGATCAGGAGTTTGAGACCAGCCTGGCCAACATGGTGAAACCATGTCTCTACTAAAAATACAAAAATTAGCTTGATGTGGTGGCACATGCCCCTAATCCCAGCTACTTTGGAGGTGGAGGCACGAGAATTGCTTGAACTCCAGAGGCAGAGGTTACAGTGAGCCGAGATCACACCACTGCACTCCAGCCTGGGTGACAGAGCAATATCCTGTCTCAAAACACAAAAAATACAGATATGATTTTGCTTTTTGACCCGTAAAGCCCCAAATACTTCTTTCTTTACAGAGTAAGTTTGCTGACCCCTGGATCAAAGTACAGATGTTTGGCTTGGTCTTATCTAACAAAAAATTACTATTTTCTTTAAAGATGTTAGCAGATTTTGCTCCCTTTTAATAATAAGTTAGCTAGCACATTAAAGACTACTTAATCTACTTTGAAAAACATTTTTATAGTAAAGTCATCTTTTTATATGTTTTTCTTTGAATTTTTACATAAATGATGTACTATTTTATGTATTTTATTTATTTTATTTTTTAAAATTTTTTGTTTTTTTATTTTTATTTATTTTATTTTTTTTTAATTCTTTTTTTTTTAAAAGAAAGAAAAAGAGAGAAAAGAAAGAAAGAGTGAAAGAAAAAAAAGAATGTTAGAGAGAAAGAAAGAGGAAGAGAAAGAGGGAGAGAGAACGGGATTCTTGTTCTATTGCCCAGGCTAGAATGCAGTCTAAAAATGGGTATTGAAAACCTCTTTTATGCCAATAATTGTGCTTAACAAT
>CAUYLG010071037.1:0-28020 GCA_963573385.1 Cacajao melanocephalus
AAGAGCTTCTGCACAGCAAAAGAAACTATCAATAGAGTGAACCAGCAACCAACAAAATGGGAAAAAATGTTTGCAATCTACCCATCTGACAAAGGGCTAATATCCAGAATCTACGGAGAATACAAAGAAAAAAAAACCCCATCAAAAAGTGGGCAAATGATATGAACAGACGCTTTTCAAAAAAAGACATTTATGCTACCAACAAACATATGAAAAAAAGCTCATCATCACTGGCATTAGAGAAATGCAAATCAAAACCACATTGAGATACCACCTCACACCAGTTAGAAGGGTGATCATTAAAAAATCAGGAGACAACAGATGCTAGAGAGGATGTGGAGAAATAGAAACTCTTTTACACTGTCGGTGGGAGTGTAAATTAATTCAACCATTGTGGAAGACAGTGTGGCGATTCCTCAAGGATCTAGAATTAGAAATACCATTTGACCAGCAATCCCATTAATGGGTATATACCCAAAGGATTATAAATCATTCTATTATAAAGACACATGTACACATATGTTCAACGTGGCACTTTTCACAATAGCAAAGACTTGGAACCAACCCAAATGCCCATTAATGATAGACTTGGTAAAGAAAATGTGGCACATATATACCATGGAATGTTATGCAGCCGTTAAAAAAGGATGAGTTCACGTCCTTTGCAGGGACATGGATGAAACTGGAAACCATCATTTTCAGCAAACTGACACAGGAACAGAAAACCAAACACCACATGTTCTCACTCATAAGTAGGTATTGAACAATGAGAACACATGGACACAGGGAGGGGAACATCACACACCGGGGCCTGGCGGGTAGAGGGTATTGGGTAGGGATAGCATTAGGAGAAATACCTAATGTAGATGATGGGATGCAGCAAACCACAGCACGGCACATGTATACCTATGTAACAAACCTGCACGATCTGTACATGTACCCCAGAACTTAAAGTATCATAATAAAAAAGTTGAGACCTGGATACTTTTTAAATGAGTTTAAGTGTATTTCTTAAAAGCACCAGGTTGAAGAACCATTGGAATAAAGGCTACCATTTTGAAAATGACATTTTGGAAAGAATGGAAGAACTTTATGACATCATAGAAACTAACTCAGAGACCACTGCCATCAACTTGATGTGAGGCAAGGTGAATATTCTTTTTCTTTTTCTTTTTTTACTTAAAGTTCTGACACACATGTGCAGAATGTGCAGGTTTGTTACACAGGTACACATGTGCCATGGTGGTCTGCTGCACCTATCAACCCATCGTCTAGGTTTTAAGCCCCACATGCATTAGGTATTTGTCCGAATGCTCTCCCTTCCCTAGCTCCCCACTCCCCGACAGGCCCTGATGTGTGATATTTCCCTCCCTGTGTCCATGTGTTTTCATTGTTCAACTCTCACTTATAGTAAAAACATGCAGTATTTGGTTTTCTGTCCCTGTGTTAGTTTGCTGAGAATGATGGCTTCCAGCTTTATCCATATCCCTGCAAAAGACATGAACTCATCCTTTTTTATGGCTGCATAACATTCCATGGTGTATATGTGCCACATTTTCTTTATCCATTCTATCACTGATGGGCATCTGGGTTGGTTCCAAGTCTTTGCTATTGTAAATAGTGCTGCAGTAAACAAACGTGTGCATGTGTCTTTATAATAGAATGATTTATAATCCTTTGGGTATATACTTAGTAATGGGATTGCTGGGTCAAATGGTATTGCTGGTTCAAGATCTTAAGGTTAATATTCTATTTGACCAAAAGGTGACAGCATAATTGAGTCAGAGAATGGAGAAGTAGCACATTTGAGGAGGATGCTAATGTATTTTAGACCCAGTGAGTGTGACATGATGGCAAGAAATACAACTGTCTTAGCAAAAGGGAAAAGTATGATGTTTTTCTGTGTGTTTTGATTCTGTTTCTGTTTTTTCCCTGCCTTATACATTCACTCCAATTCTTACTGAACGTCAATGTACAAGTCACTGTTTTAGGTGCTGAAGAAAGAAAACTGAAAAAAACTAGTACAGGATCTCAAAATCTGAATCAAAGAGACAAATAGCCTTAACACTGTAGGAAAATGATATGACTTGCAAGGAGAAGGGCATGGCTTGGTCAGAGACATTCCAAAAAAGAGATGTAGGTGAGCTGAGACCTGTTTATGAGACACAGACATGACGCGATTTGTATAAAGTTGAGAGTGGGAAAGAGCGTAGTTTCTCAGCAGAACTGCAAGGTGGCTGAAGTGGTATCCTGGACCACCAAGCCAGGCTGGAATGTGCCAGGCTACTTCTCTATTAACAAGTACGTCTGCTCTACGTCTAAGAGAAGGTTGATGGGACTGTCAAATATTTTTACATTATTCCCATAGGTCAGTTCTTTTCTCCAAATGCTAATAATTACAAAAGTAATAATAATGACTAACATTTGTTATGACATAAACTTACTAGCTCACTTCTAAGCACTCTGTATACATCAACCCATTAAATAATCTGAACAACTCTATGAGGCTGGCCCCATTATGATACAGATGAGAAAACTAATGAAGACCAGTAAATAACTTCACCAGTGTCAAAGGGCAGAGAAGGTGGGATGCCGGAATTCAAATCAAGGCAAGTCTGATGCCAAAGAATGATTCAAATCATGGTCTGATTAAAATCCAGACCAAAGAATAAATTCCTAATGACTCTTACCTCACATATGTGAGCAGATATTCCTCAGTAAGAGTCATTTAGTAATTACAACAGACCACAGTTCTCTGAAAATATCCAACAAAATTTGTCAAGTTTTATATAGAAGAATCAGTTCATCTTTTCCATCCTTCTCTTGGACTATTGTACTCCTGTTAAGGTAGAGTCTAAATACCTGTCACTTATTAGGAAAAAATGACTTTGATCTATTATAAAAAATGAAAGAATTCTGACCTTGGCAGATTATATAAGGGGGCCATCCGGAAGCAGGCGACCACAGCCCTTTTCCTCTGTTTAGAGAGTAGCTTATGCCATACGGCCTTTTTAGATCTCTGAGGATGTTCCACCTGAGGTAGAATGACACAAATAAACATTTACACCTCAGTCTACCTTCAAAAACATAGTATTAAGCAGCTGCCCCTCTTAAGTAACCTCTATTTGGAATTCCAATTCCAAAAGTACCTTAAGATTATCATGGAGAAGTCCATATCCTAAAACCTACCCAAAGATAAATTTTAGACAACTGTAAATGCTATATAATTCCCTTAGTAAGAATATCACATTTTTCCAATACTATGTACTTTAAAGCTACGTCATCTCTAAAATCAAAGAAATAGAAAATCATTCCATATAAAATCATTTTATTTCCTTCTCGAAATTTTGTTCGGTTCTTTATGATTCTAATACATATTTTCTGCCTACATAAAATATTACTTCATTCTTATTTATGTATCAATTGTAACTAATTTTGTTATAAGAGCTAAAGCAATAAACACAAATAGAGACAGTTAATGAAAATTCTACTATTCTTTAACATAACAAGATAGAAGAAGACAAGGCTTTGTGAACACAGTATTAGGAGTGAGTAAATTTTGTAAAAATGTTTAAATATGTAAATATTTTGTTAGGAACAATTATAAATTCAAAAGTTGCAATAAATGATGCAAGCAAGTTATTTATTTAACGAATAGTGTTTGAACTCCAAGAGAAGAAAGAGATTAATTGTATTAGAAAGAAAAAAAAAATCCCAACATATGAATCTAAATTGATTAGTAATCTCTAGGCCACTAAGCACTGTACTTCCCAGACGGTAATGTTTCCGGCCCACACGCTTAGACTTCTGAAAGAAATAAAAACGTTACGTCAGCTAAAAAAAGTAAAACTACGCTTATGATCCTTTGCAGTAAAGAGTCAAAAAATGATCGTAATAATGTCTAAAGTAAACATTTAAAATGTTTGCGCTACAGTGGTTTAGAAATTCTAACAAAACAATTTGTTTAATGGAAAAGGACTTATTTCTGTGCTGCTCTTCCCTCTCTAGGATCAATAAACACGTTCTGACAATTATCCACTTCAGTTATCTTCTTGATGGTTGTGTCAAGTGAAGTAAACCAATGTTATGCCTTAACATTGCAGTAAAAGCAATCAAGGGCAATAGTTTTCCATGAGACCCAATATATTTCAATTCAAATTTCCATTTTGAGATCCCAGTCTGTAAATTACAGCTTTTTACAGGAATACAGCATGATGGTCAGCATGAGTGACAGTCAACAAACATATATTAAGTTCCTAAGGCATTTAAGATACAGTAAAAACACAACAGAAAGGTGTCCTGCCACCAGGAAGCTTTTCATTTGGCAGGCGTTTTATTACCTGCCTATTCAAGTATTTCAGGAAAGACCTGAAATAGTGTGCTTTCCTCTAAATCAATTATAATTAAATAGTTGTCTGTAAGATATGTGACCTAAAGATGAATACCAAGATGTACCTTGTAACTCTGCCTGAATGTCTTGATGTGCTGATGTGTTAGTGTGGGTAGAATTTGATTATTAGAAAATTCAAAGGAGGTAATCAACTCTCATAAGAAAAATTACCAGATATACAACACGAAATATACATGAGACTTGAGATAAATTAAATAAACAAATGTTTCCTGTCCACCTACTGTTTTAACACTGACTTCTGCAAGTTAAAATACTCTGCCTTGGTTACGTGTTATCATTATCATAGGGGTATTAAAGGCATAAATTTGACACACGGACATCTCCCACTGCTTTTTATTTTTGACAATCGACAATTTCTTTTTACTCCAAAACCCTTTTCTCATGATAAACTAATCTTGCCATATTTTTAACAGTTTGATAAAATCTGATCCTCCCACCTTTTTCTAGATAATTCCTACTGTATTTATACAGGGATTATCTACTTCACATCTACATTATGTTTGGGTTGCTTCATATCTTCTCTCTCTTTATTATTATTATTATCATTTGAGATGGAGTCTTGCTCTTGTTCCTCAGACTGGAGTGCAATGGCATGATCTTGGCTTACTGCAACCTCCACCTCCCGGCTTCAAGCGATTCTCCTGCCTCAGCCTCCCTAGCAACTGGGACTACAGGCGCGTGCCACCACACCCGGCTAATTTTTTTATTTTTAGTAGAGACTGGTTTCACCATGTTGGCCAGGCTGGCCTCAAACTCCTGACCTCAGGTGATTTGCCCGCCTTGGTCTCCCAAAGTGCTGGGATTACGGCCATGAGCCACCACGCCCGCCACTTCTATACCTTCTTCAGCTCATTTTATATCCTAACACCTCTGTATCATCCCATATTTATCTGTTAAAGTATCTGTTTCCTCTCTTAGAGCATAAGATACTTGAGCCCAGTGACAGCAGTCAATCCTCCAGACCTGCTGAGGATAAGGCTGTTCTAGGACAGGATACCCCATAAACATCCAAGGCATAAATGGATGCTTAGAAAAGTGAATCTCATTTAGAAATGCCATCATTCATCATGATTGGATACATTTATAAATATATGGGAATATAACAGAATCAGATTTCAATAAGCTTCATTTAATGTATCTAAAATTTATTCAAGCAAATCTAGATATATGTGTTAACATTAGGAAGAATTGAAAACTGATGGTAGAGTAATGCTGGCAGAAATGGTCCTCTCAGCCATTTAATTAACCTTTAATAATCTTAAATATGTATGTAATTCTGGAAACACAACTCTATGACTTCATATAAATCACTTAAAATTTCATTACAAGTCTTATCATCTGCTGATTGATGATAATTTGTTTTTATTTAATATTTCATGAAAACATTATGTAGGTTATTCAGGAGAAAGTACTAAGTTCTAAGGCATTACATAATGTAAATATATGTTAATGCCATATGGTCTAAGGGTATCCTCGTGACTTTAATCTCATCAAGTGTACTGATAAATTGCATGGCAAAGGACAAATTATTAACGTTTGGGGGAGGGCATTTGAGTCAGCAAGAAGGAAATTAAAAGGATACTACATTAGATGATATCCTTGCATTATTAAACTTTCCAGGCAGGGATGAATGTTCAGATAATATAAAATAAGAATAAAAGCAAAATGTTTACTATTGCTATGATAATATGTTCAAATATGTCTAAAGGCAGTACAATACACAATACACACACACACACACACACACATTTAGGTGGCAAAGTTCCTGAGATGGCATAGGGCATCTTATTATCATTTTATAATTAGTATAAAATAACCAAGTCATCAACAGCATGATCTGAAGAGCCCTGTGACAGATCAGATGGTCAGGTTACAATGAGCTTCTTTATATGTTATTATTTTGCTGAATGGACTTGATAAGAAATGGATAATATATCTCTGTGTTGCAGATGTTTCACCTAAGCCAGATGATCCCGTCTATAAAAATATGATCCTCTGATTGATAATGTTTCAAGTATTATTGTTTTACACATTCTTGTGCAAAGGTAATGAATAAGGAAATGAAACTGAGCTTTGTAGTGTAAAGTAGGACACAACTGAAAAATTATATAATACTGCTTTTCTTATATATCAATGATAGATATCTATCAATGCATTGATTTTAATATCTATCAATGCATTGTTCTTCTCTAAATGTAATTTGTTCCTGATTTCAGAGAAAATTAGCTCAAAAATATACCTAATAAAAGGCAAGGTCAAACAAAGTGACAAAAAAGAAACCATTTCAAATATTAAACTAAATATTACTTTGAGTAAAAGAGAATATCTCAGACATGTTTTTATGAGCAATAAAAACTGAAATATGCATAAAATATTTGAAATCAGGTATAACTCCTGATTTTCTTTGGTTAGAATTATTTAAAAACATAATCTAATACTTTTAGAAATATTTGAAAAAGAAAACAAAACAAAGGCCTGGATCTCCCAAAATACATAATATATATTTTGCTACAAGAATTATAAGCTTAGAAATTGTCTTTATTAAATACTAAGCACACCTGACTCTTTATCTTTAGAATGAATACGCTGACCATATATTTTTTTAGGTCACAGTTAACCAATTAACACACATTCTCTTTTTAAGATATTTGTATGTGGCGAAGACAAATACTGAATTGATACAAAGCCTGACCTGTTCAAGATGAAAAAGCACATTTGCTATATCCAATACTCTTTCTACTGTCTTCTCTGGATCTGAGGTATCATCAGTCCTGTTTGGCAAGTCTTTGTAAAGAGCCATTTGCCATCTAATAGCAGGATCCTCCAACTGCAGAAAAAAGGAAAAGGCAAATCAAATACAAGGTTACAATCGAAAGATGGGAAGAGTCAATCCACCATTATTTACTGGGCTTTACAGTGCTTACTAGTTAAAACACTACGCGCAGCTGCAGTTCTGTAGGATGAATAAGTCTGGAGATCTAATGTACCGCATGGTGATTACAGTTAATAATATTGCAATTCATACTGGAAATTTCCTGAGAGTGAGTAGACTCCAGGAGCTCTTAGCACCTACACACAAAAGGTAATTATACGAGGAGACGGATATGCTAATTTGTTTGACTATACAAATCATTTCACTGTCTATATGAATATTGAAACATCCTGTTGGATACCTTAACTATATACAATTATTAAAAATTAAAGCTACTAAGAGAGAAAGACAAAGTCCTTGTCATCATGAAATGTACCATCTACTAGAGAAGACAGACACTAAACATTTATAATTGAAATAAGGGCTAATAAAATGAAATACAAAGTACCATGAGATGCATCCTACTTTTTGGTGGCTGGGAAGATTTCCCTAAACACTTGACATTGTAACTAGGGCTTAAGGATGAGTTAGAAATTGGAAAACAAAATAGGTAAGGCCATCTTTGCTCTTTCTCTTCCCCATTCACAGTCTAACTGTAGAAAGATTTCTATGTTTATTTTTACGGGCAAGGATTTAGGATAGCATTTACCTATAAATATTTGGACTCTACAACAGAGTTTAATTTCACCGAGACAAAGATATTAAATTATATAAATCAATAGAAGTTGTTAAAATCATGATAAAGGAGTCTACACATCTTACTTTTCAGTACCATCAAATTTCACCAAGGAAATTTGATGATCACCAGATGTGATCCACCTGCCTCGGCCTTCCATAGTGCTGGGATTACAGGCGCGACAAAGGCAGACGGCACAGTGGCTCACGCCTGTAATCTCAGCACTTTGGGAGGCCGAGGCAGGTGGATCACTTGAAGTCAGGAGTATCAGAGCAGCCTGGCCAACATAGTGAAACCTCATCTCTACTAAAAATACAAAAAATTAGTTGGCTGTGGTGGCGCATGCCTGCGATCCTAGCTACTTGGGAGGCTGAGACAGGAGAATCACTTGAACCCGGGAGGCAGAGGTTGCAGTGAGCCGAGATCGTGCTACTGCACTCCAGCCTAGCGACAGAATGAGACTCAAAATGTAACAGACAAACAAACAAACAAACAAAAAATGGACAAAGCAATTCCCTTGTCTTTCTCTTCTCTTTTAGAATCTCCGTAGGAATGGGAGGCTGAATATTACAAAGCAGAAATAAAAGACAACATCTGAAACTTCGCAACTCCCAGGCTGACAGTGCATAGCTCAACATGTCAAAAAATAACTTCCATCTACAGGCAGACATAGCTAGAGAGAGCTTTGTATATAAATGACTTGTAAAGACCACTTATCTTTTGATAACATAAAATGTTTTCATCCATATACTTTTTAAGTCTGAGGACTATGTTTGATCCTTACAGGTTTTAATCTGTACTCTTAGTTCTATTTAATACATAAACATATTTAATGAAGTAGAATCTTTATTCTAACATAAAATTATCCCTCTGGCGTCAGAATGACTAGCCCTACAATTTCAAGACAATGTCTTCAAGAAGTTAGGAATACAAAAAATCATTTTTTGGAACTCTGTGTATCTCCTTCATATCCCTGCCTAACCCCTAGTGTAAGAAAGTATAGAATAAAATGACAAGATGAATACATATTTATTACCTCTTTATTTTCAGGTCTTATTCATTTGGAGGTAAAATACTGACTATCAGTGTTTCATTTTTTGCTCTCTTCTTTCTTCCTGTCTCCCTAATATATCATCTAAGCTGTCCAAAGTATTCTTACAAGTGACCTTTAGAACTTAATGGACAAACCTCTTTCTGTTTATAATCATAACCAACTTTTTAACCATTTCTTGAGATTGGCACAGACTCCTTCTTAAGAGGTACTGAGCAATCCCTGTCTGTAACTCAGTAATTGCCGAACTAGATAGCTGTGCTCCAAGTGTGGCCTAGGGTCCCCTTGGGATTCCCAGCATCCTTTCCTGGGGTACCTGATCTCAAATAACCCATGTACGTAAAAACATTTAGTGTCTCTCTCTAAAGGGGAAAAAATGTTTGTAGTGTAAACTCTTTTTCTGAAATTCCAATAGAGGCTTTAGGAACTTTTTAAAATGTTCAAATTTTTTTTGCTATTGAAAAGAGATCATATGCTAATAGTAATTAATCCCTTACTCTAAAGGGATTGTTAGTATGTGCATTGTGAATATGGTAAAGGCATGTCACACCTTTATATTAAAGTACAAATTTAAAAAGAATATGGTTTAGAACTTTGGAAAGACACATTTTAATACCAAGAAGGACATATATTATATTGTCTTGCTGCTTTTTGACAGTCGTAATTTTAAAAAATCCTCAGAAGGGACATCAGATTTCATAATTTAAAATTTTCATAATTAAATTAATCTTAAAAATAAATTTCCATAATTAAAAAAAATCCTCAGAAGGGACACCAGAATAGAATCCAACAGGCTGAGTCCAACTACTAGCTTGACTTTTTAAACTGCATCACAGAAATATATAATTTATTCACTGGTTTAAAAAAATTTCCAAATAACAGTAAATGGTCACTGAATTGCCAAAACTACTTCTAACAGTCCTTCACTCGCCATTAAAAAGTAGGTGTTATATGGATTTCCATCCATGTTTTTATTCTAAATGTATACTCTTCTCCTTAGGTAAACTCATTTATTCCTATTGCTGCAAATCTCAATACAGCCTATTGATACAGTTTGGATCTGTGTCCCCGCTCAAATCGTATGTTGAAATATACTCCCCAGTGTTGGAGATGACGCCTGGTGGGAGCTGAGTGGATCATGAGACACATTTTTCATGAGTGGTTTAGCACCATTGCCTTGGTGCTGTCCTCGAGATTCTCCTGAGATCTGGTTAAGTGTAGGGCGCCTCCCTAGTCACTGCTCTCTTTCCTGCTCCCGCCCTGTGAGATGCCTGCCTCCCCTTCACCATCTGCCATGATTGTAAGCTTCCTGGAGCCTCCCCAAATGCAGATGTTACGCTTCTTGTTCAGCCTGCAGAACCACGATTCAATTAAACGTCTCTTCTTCATAAATTGTCCAGTCTCAGGTATTTCTATATAATAATGCAAGAATGGCCCAATTCACCTATAGACTAATGACTCTTAAATACACACACACACACACACACACATATATACACATATATATTTATATTTGTAAATATATACATATGTACATATAATATACACACATTTATATATGTATATATAATATACCTTAAATATATATTTACTAATATATATTTAATATTACATATTATATACATTTAATAAAATATACATACATATTTAATTACTGATCACTCCATGTAATTTTTTTTGTTTTTTTGAGACAGGGTTTCCCTTTGCCACCTAGGCTGGAGTGCCGTGGCATGATCTTGCCTCACTGTAACCTCTGCCTCCCAGGCTCAAGCCATCCTTCCACCTCAGCCTTCCAAGTAGCTGGGACTACAGGTGTGCACCACCATCCAGCCAATTTTTGTATTTTTTGTAGAGATGGGGTTTTGCCATGTTGCCCAGGCTGACCTCAAACTCCTGGGCTCAAGTGATCTGCCTCCCTCGGCCTCCCAGTGCTGCGATTACAGGCATGAGCCACGGTGCCCAGCCAGCATTTTCTTATAGACACCTGTATTCATGTCCAAAAGACCCTGAAACTCATCTGTAAGAAGAATACATCCAATCTGTATTTCAACTGGTGATATATTTTTTTTTCCAAAATTTGACAATCTCTGGTAATTTTCTTTAAAAATATATCATTTATTATCTTTAGAATTTTTAATACAAAAGGCTTTGCAAATAGGATAATGACGAATCAAAATAATATATGCCAATTACCTTACGATTTAAAGTAACATTACTTGCAGTACTACTCTAAAGAGAGATTAACTAATGTATAGATAGCAAATGTGCCTTAAGAATAAAATGTGGCTTACCTTGCCTTGTAAATGAATATTGCTGCGGATTATATCTCGTACTTCATCCTCAGTATCTTTCTGTCAAGAAATATATGTTTCCTAAAAGGAGTCTTATATTGCATCAACTGTCACAAGTCAATAGAAACAATCCAAACCTCTTTCGAAAGAGTGTATGTCTGAGAAACATATTTATAAAATTATGTACCACAAATTTGGGGCATTCTCGTTTAAATAATTTCTTGATACGACTGTAGCCTGAAACAAGGCGATGACCTGCTTTACCTCCACAATAAGGACATTAAAATTCAATGAAATCAGGTTATCAATTCATAACAAGAAGGGGGCATAGCATGTTTTCTTGGGCTGAAATAGAAGTAGATCTCCAGTATTCTCCCAAATCTCCACAAAGTCATTTTAGCTCTTAGTAATATCCTCCACAAACTAGTAAGAGGAAAGGAAATGCAACTAAGAATCCAACACTAGACAACTGCCAAGAGAGCTGGGTAATGCAGCCCATTCCCACAGCTTCCCCTCAATTCACTCATTTTAGAATGTCAGACTTTGCATGTACAGTGAGGAGCTTCAGTGATTCAACATGAAATGGAGAATATGACCTCCAATTTACATAAATATAGAAATTCCAATGTGCAAAATATTGCATCCTCATATGCATAGCTATGAAGAAGAGAGACTTACAGGACATTGTAAAATCTTGAGAACTTAAATCTTGCAGAGGAAAAGAGCAGCTGATTTAAAAGTCAACACCTTTTCTACCCACAGGTGGCACAATATATCATGCTTCTTACATTGAAAAATCACCCTTCATAAATTTGAATATACTTGTCATCACAAACTTTATATAGGAGTTTATATAAAATCCATTTTTTTTCACTACCAGAGATTGGTTTGTGTTTTTTTGTTTGGTTCTTGAATGTGCCCCGGAGGTGATTAACATAACTTAGGAATAAAAATAACCTCAAAAAAAAAAAAAGAGTCTTTATGTTTGAGTCTTGAGGCCTGTGCAGAAAACCTGCTTAATAAAACATGTGGTGAAAATAAAATATTGACATAGGGCAGTGATACAAAGGACTCAAACATCGAGAGTCTGGAGGTCAGACAATCATTACCACTGGGAAGAAAAGGAGACTTACCAGGCTAAATCGATTTTTGGCCAGAGCAATGAGCTCCTGGTCCCCAGGGGCACAGATGTTCAACCCAATGGGCAGTAGCCGCTTCAGAGCTGCTACAATCAGAGAGGTCTGCATGGAATACCGATCTCCTTTGCGCTTCATTTTCTTCCTTTCCTGATCAGAAACAGCTGCCTATGGAACAAAGAGAAGTGCTGGGATCCGAATCTGCTCTTTTCACATGTAGAACCACGATGACTCTTCTCTAATTTGACTGTCACTTCATCCTCCTCATTTGCTGCTGCTCCTTAGTTTTGAAAATCCTACTGTTTTGAGAATAATTTTTCTCTTCCCTTCTTAGCATCTTTGGCTAATTTTAAGTCCTACCCTCAGATTCCTAGGTCATTTGTAATTCACTGCTATGTATTCCCACATACTTTTTAGAAGAAAAATGAAAATTGTAATTTGAGGGAAGCAGATAAATCTATGAAAAATTCTATAGTAATTTCAGATATTGTGTGCTTTCCTAATTATCAATGCTTAAAAAAGAAATGTTAAGAATGAAGGGCTTATTTTTGTTTCGACAAATGCTTGCTTTGAAATATATACACATATATATGATGTTTGTGTGTGTGTAATGGTATACCTAGAACAATTATAAAATGCACTTTCCTTTTATACAGTCTGCAAACTTGTCTCCCTAGAACCTCAGTCCGTCTCTAGTAGAAACAGAAGTAACATACTAATCGGTGCTTCATAAATATTCAGGACTATCTGGATAACCAGTCTGCAACTGAATACTGCCTTGTTATTCAAGGGCTCTCTTGTGATGTTTTTGAGCCTATGCTAGTAACACAGGGTCACCTTAAATGACAGAGTCTAATTTTCACTGGGTAATGAGTATTCTATCAAGAGGGCATGTTCTAATGTCAAAATTAAAATAATTGAATATTTTGTAGCAGTAATTCAAACTTGCAACATAGTTTCAGGATAATGACATATTGTAATAGTCTTAGGCTATTGAGAAAAAAATAGAATTTAATATACAAATGATCTGTTTTACTTAACAGAAGGTAAAATATATCATAGCATGAGGTTGAAAGACATTTTTAGGACAATAAAAAGTAGTGAAACAAATGAGTCACCATATAGCAATGGTAGCTGAAATATTACATTATATGACATATAATTATTTAAGAATTATACTATATATTGATATGTTACATTAAACCTATTATTTTCTGACCCGTAGCAGTAAGAATCATACTTCTGTTCCAAAAAGATGTGCTTATTGCATGAATCCCATTTTTATATGTACCAATTTGTAAGAGATTATTCAGTAAGTTTATTAGGAAAAACATGATGAATACTTAGGTGTACTCTTAAACTGATTAATTCATTAACAAAATGGATCAGTCATTTAAAACGAGCCCTTTGTTCAAAGGAAAACATAACTAAAATGATAAAAATAATTATCAAAATGAAGAACCACTATCCTAAAAATTAAGCAAATTGATGTAAATTATACAAACATACTTCTATCCAATACTGGTAATTTAGTTTCAGCAAAGCAACATCCCCAAGATAGTCTACATTTTATTGGTGGTGTTGAAGTTTTCATAGTCTAAATTTATTGGTGTTAGAGTTTTCATTGATTTTAACCTATAAAGTTATTTTGGTTTTATGGTCATATAGGCAGAAGGAGCTTATATCTGGTTTAATATTTATAAATATTTGTGACCTTAAAATAAAACAATCAAATCAACACTAAAGGCATCAATAAATTGCTCAATTTTGAGTAACACTAGGTAAACAAATTCCTCCCCATGCACAAACAATAATTTTGCTTTCCACCGCAGAAGATCTGTAACTGGAATGAGAAATTGGTAAATATTTGAACATTTATGGATGATATCGCTGTTGATATGAGGAAATTATAAGCAATAAAATATCCTCCTGTACAAATATATTGGGTTTTTGGTTTGTTTATTTAGTGCCTATTTCCCCCCCAAAATATGGAGCTCCTTTGGGGCAGCTGCCAAACCTGTTTGGTCCTTTCTCTGTATTCAAAGCCAAGCACTGTGCCTTGTTCATAGGAGCAGTTCAATAATTTAAACAGAACCGCTAAAGCTAATGAGTTTGCACACTTTTTCATTTTCAATCTGTGCCCTAACATTTGGATCAGATATGAAGATGTAATACCATGGCCAATATGTGGGCATATTAAAGAAGGGAAGTGGGATAACCTGAGCCCTTTCTTAAATCAATCACTTGAGCCCTTTCTTAAACCAATCAATCACTCAATCAACCTCAGCTTCTGCCTCTTCTCTGTCTCTGTCTCACATACCCACAAACAAACAAATATGACTCTAACAGTTTCACAGAAAATAGCCTTATATTTAACAGAGGACCAGGAAAATGGCAAGAAAGACATCAAACAGACTCTTCTTAAACGATACTGTTAGACTTAAGCAAAAACAGGGCTACTGCTGCATAAAATGGGACATAAGCAGGCTCCTCCACCCTCTCTCCTTATGATCCATCTAGAAAAGACTCTTTTTTCAATTCCTAATTCAAATCCTCACCTCTGAAATCTTTGACTATCCTATCAATTTCTTTCTCTCATACATTTTTGTTTTTTTGAGATGGAATCTTGTTCTGTAGCCCAGGCTGGAGTGCAGTGGCATGATCTTGGCTCACTGCAACCTCTGCCTCCCGGGACCTGGTTCAAGCAATTCTCCTACCTCAGCCTCCCAAGTAGCTGGGATTACAGGCACAAACCACCATGCTCAGCTAATTTTTGTATTTTTTAGTAGAGATGGGGTTTCACCATGTTGGCTAGTCTGGTCTTGAACTCCTGACCTCCTGATCCACCCACCTCAGTCTCCCAAAGTGCTGGAATTACAGGCGTGAGCCACCGCACCCAGCCTCTCTCATACATTTTCTAAGTACTTATTAACTCCATAATTGTTAGATATTCAGTTGTACTTTATCATTTTGTTACTACAGTTCATATCTGTTCAACTTTGTTGCATGCCTACAACCTCTGAGGCACAATACATATATTTTTCTGATGTTTACAAGCTCCATCAAGGTAAGCAACATGGCAAGCATTTTGCTGCTATGAACAGTGAGGTTTAAGATGAACGAAGGGATTACGAAGTGGCAGAGTCAGAGCTCGAGGTTGATCTGCCTCTGAAAGCCAAGCTCTTTCCTTTACTACATTATAATGGGAAGCACATTTTTAATCGGTTGTATTTATCACACGACCTTTCTGTAGGAATTTACAAAAAACTTTCTAATATTCCTACAATGAAATAGCCTATCAAAAAAACCCACCAAAAATTTACTTTTTTTTGTATTTTAGATATAGTAATTGTAAAAATAAGCCTAGCTTTAATTGTCCAAAGCCTGTGATTACATTTCAACTGGAAATGAAATCTTAAGAAAAAATAAGCCTGGGCGCTGTGGCTCACACCTTGTAATCCCAGCACTTTGAGAGGCCAAGGTGGATGAATCAGGAGGTCAGGAGATCGAGACCATCCTGGCCAACATGGTGAAACTCTGTCTCTACTAAAAATACAAAAATTAGGTGAGCGTGGTAGTGTGTGCCTATAATCCCAGCTACTCGGGAGGCTGAGGCAGGAAATTCACTTGAACCGGGGAATCGGAGGTTGCAGTGAGCCGAGATTGCACCACTACACTCCAACCTGGCAACAGAGCGAGACTCCATCTCAAAAAAAAAAAGAGTACAATTATATAATGCAACAGGCAAAACCCACCTTTTCTCACACCCGCAAACAAACACAGAGAAGCTGTCATGAATGCTACCAGTGGATGTTTTTTAAAACAAGTGACAAGAACTTCAAGTTTTATAAAACAAGTTAGCAAAGTCTCGAACAAGTTACCAGAAACTTCAGCAACGCCAGCCATAGAATGCGGTGCCACTGTGGACTTTGTACCACTGCAACAACGAGTCAGTAAATGCAAAGCAAAATAAGATACGTTTTTTAAAAGCCCAAATTATGACCACATTTTGATTTCTTTAAAGTCAAAATTTAATTACTTAATCCATATTAATTAGGTAGCTACTATATACCAAGCACTGCATTAAGCTTTAGAGTTACCAAATGAATGATATGTGTTTCCTGCCCTTGAAGAACAGATACCTAAGTCACACATGGCTTGCAGAACAATGGGCCAAGTGCCCTGCCAAGAGACACCAAGGGCTCTTTCACATGGGACAGCAGAAAGAGAAAGCCTTCGCTGAAGAAAGCACTCACATGCTATTATGTTGGTGCAAGAGTAATCACAGTGTTTGCCCTTGAAAGTAATGGCGAAAACTGCAATTACTTTTGCATCATAATACATATAGCTTTGTTATATGCAAACTGATATACTGAGTAAAAGAAAACTAAGGTCCACTTGCCACAGTCGCCACCACCATTATGCATATCCCTGAGGGTTTCCATGCCACACAGAGGTGGTCACTTTTTCTTTCTAAGAGCATTATGGCCAATTTTCTATCCACTGGCCCCTCTCTGCCTCATGAGCTGTGTACATTTTGTTCTATGTCCAAATGAGATCCCCTCTCCCAGATCACCATATTCTAGACTGATCTGCTAGCTTCAATCTGTTTTATATTTAGAAAATAGTTTTGGGCCATGTGCGGTGGCTAATGCCTATCGTCCCAACTCTTTGGGAGGCCGAGGTGGGAGGATGACAAGGTCAGGAGTTTAAGACCAGCCTGGCCATCATGGTAAAACCCCATCTCTACTAAAGATACAAAAATTTAGCTGGGCATGGTGGCACATGCCTGTAATCCCAGCTAGTTGGGAGGCTGAGGCAGGAGAATCACTTGAGCCCAGGAGGCGGAGGTTGCAGTGAGCCAAGATGGCACAATTGCACTCCAGCCTGGGCGACAGGCCAAGACTTTGTCTCAAAAAAAAAAAAGAAAAAAAATAGTTTTGGAACTGGCACTCTATACAAACAGTGATGATTCCTTGCTCAAGTGACTTGCTGAAGACTGACAGAAACCATTTGTCTTCTGGTTCTTGTTTGTACTTGCATTTGGTCTAAATCTGTTCAAATGAGTTCCTTTTTCCTTGAGAACTCTGCAGGGTATTTCTATCTGCTGCTTTAATGCCTAAGGCAGGTGGTTTGAGATCTTGTTACAAGAATCCCTGAAGTACTGGGCACCTCTCCCCTCTCCACGTTACAGGGGAACCAGCTCTTCATCCACTCAGCCTCATACGTAACACGTGTGGCAATGTTCCTGTTAACCACGAGGCACTAGGCTTGGGAAGCTCAGCTTTTGAAATTGATGTTCACCTGATGACATCCCAGCTTTGTCCATCAGCCATCCAGGTTCTCAGAGCCCTCAATGATGCTGATAAAACTACAGTTACCATTCTTCTATGGCCAACATAATTACTCTCAAATCTACCCGTATGCTGAAACACATGGGCATCATGATTTCTTGAGCAAAACAATATAAAACATGAATGTGTTGACTCCATTGTTTGAACTAGAAACATTATTTCAAGGGAAAAATGTATATTATATACCTCTGTGATACAAAATTACAAATACAGTTTTTAAATTGTTAAAAATAAGGAAGCTAACTATAATCGGTAATTTCTAAACATTTCAACTTTTAGAAATTACTCTTTTCTTCCCTCTCATTTCGTCTTCTCTTCTCTCTCTTTCTCTCTCTCTCTCTCACACACACACACACACACACAGACACACACACACACACAGACACACACACACACACACACACACACACACACACAGTGGTATGGTCATAGCTCATTGCAACCTTAAACTCCTGGGCTCCAGCAATCATCACACCTTAGCATCATAAGTGGCTAGAACTACAGGTATGTGCCACCACACCTGGCTAATTTTTGAACATATTTTGTAGAGATAGGGTCTTACTATGTTGCCCAGGCTGGTCTCGAACTCTTGGCCTCAAGGAATCCTCCCACCTCAACCTGCCAAAGCACTGAGAATTACTATTATTTTCTATGTGTCTTGTCTGAGTGCTGTAAGTCATGTTTAAAAAAAAACAATTTTTCAGTTTGAGAAAATTTGTGGGTCAGAAATGTTAAAAGTGAGAGGCTCTTATCCATTACTTCCCTTTTCCCTTCTTGCAAATAAGAGTAAATGTTACTATTAGTCAATGTTTATGGATGCCTCACTCTAGGTTCTATGATGTGCAGTACTTTAAGAGTATCTTTGAGAATCACTGGAGTCAACTGATAGAAAAGAGGGAAAAGGATGTTTGTGCAAGAATACACAGACTTCTGGCATTAGCTTCTAGTTCTTGTGCTGTCACGGCAAACACATGGCATTTGAAACTCTAAACAAGACGAGGCCTATCAAACAATGCCATTCTACTTCCCTGCTGGTAGATCACAGAGCAGGCCTGAGAATCCAGTTACTTTTGGAGGTCAGTGGAGTGGGTGTGCCTCCCAGGCCACTCTGTTGCCAGAATTTATTGAGTCAGTAGAGGCTAATTTCCTCTGCCTGAGTATCACTCATTTTTGGATCTTTGGCCATTTAGCAGCATACTGTATGTGCTACCACATGTAATATATTTATTTCTTATTTAGCAGTAATTAAATATATAAAGCCCTTTAAAAATACTTTAAAAGGAAGCTCCTCCTCTCCCCAGTATGAGTGATAGAGAAAACAAAAATCTGGAAGGATACTTCCCACTTCATGTGTGAGAACCTGGAATTCATCCATGTGGTTTTTTAATAATACAGCTAATTTACTGTGAGGTTTATTTGGTACATGTAAGCACGCAAATATTCACACTTGATGGATACATAGTATTGACTTGTTAAACATATAATGACTGATAATTTTGTGAGTGGGGTGGGGTGTGTGTGTGTGTGTGTGTGTGTGTGTGTGTAGCATGTCTTTATTCTGTTGCTGGACATCTTGGAGATTTGCTGATCCTGGGGGCAGTCCCTCCCATCGTTAGGCAATTCCTAGAGAAGGAAATGGCTTCCCTGGTCTGGGGATCTTGCTTTTCATATATAAATCAACCAATCCAGAACCCACACTGACTCCCACCTCCCCTATCTGGCTCTGATACTCTGGGCTACTATCCACCTGCCCTAATCATTCTAGGGCTGGGTACCGGACAACCAAGGATGGCCCTATGATGTGGAGCCAATGAAAATTATTCAAATCAGGCAGTCATAAAACTGTTTGCCCTGCCTTGTCCATTCCTTCCAGTGGAAACCACAAGACAAGCTCTCGCCCACATCTTCTGGCTGTCTCTGCCTCCTGACCACCCCTGACCCTTCTCCAGGCAGCCCTGCATGGGATGACAAGCCTCCTGTTTCCAGGGATCTGTCAGTAGAAATGTCTTCCTCCATGACAGTTATTTTCTGTCCGCATGTCTTACCATGCCCGATTAAAACAAATTCCAGATAACCTTAAAACAGCTTGAGTGCTTTAACCAATTCATAACATTACCAAATCAGATTCCAGTTATAGATCTTTGAACATCTGAAAAACAAAGTCAATTCATGAAAGTCACATTCAGACATTTTCTAGAACAGTGAAACAGTTTACAGTAATACCTTTGACATCTTTGACTTGGTATCAGTAATAAGGAAAGACATATTGTTGATTTCATTCTGTACAACGAAGTTCTGCTCTTCTCTTTTGAAATTCTGAGAAGTTGCAAAGGAAATTTCAGTTAAAACCACTTACATAAAGAAGTCTGTGTAATTAGAGTTTACACAGAACGTACAAGTTTTTACAGAGATAAATATTAATTTGATATATAAGAATTATCAAGAAAGAATACAAGTATTTCTTGAGTATCTAATGAGGGTACTTGGCTAGGAGCAACAATTCTGGGAACTAGATATGTATATGCACATTGCAAATGTGGGAAAACTAAGGCAAAGAAAATTTAATTGCAAGATCACACATTTACCAAGGAGCAGAATGAATATTCAAACCCCTGTTTAGCTAGTGAAAGGCATCTACTGATTCCTGAGATTAACATAGACTTTCCAAGGACACATAGAAATATGATGTTACTTTCTATTCTGTCAGAATTTTTACTTACTTTTAAAAACATCACATCGTTATGTATTCCCTTTTAATTTGGGAACATAAAATGACTGGCAAAATCAACGTATCTTTAAATTGTTGGAGAAGAATATAACACATTAACCAATATGTGTGTATATTAATATATGCCCACGAGATTCAAAAGCACATATTCAGATATTTCGCTTATTCCTGAAAGTATGATTAGATGTTCATCTGAAAACCTACTGGTTGTAATACATACTCTTGTTCCAAACTTTAGTTTTGTATGTAAATCTAAAGATACTTCTTCGGCATTTTCGTGATTGAGAAAGCTGAAGATTTTCAGTTCTTCAAATAAAAATATGCAGTTTTTAGTAATTTCTTTCCTGGGCTCCCCCTATCTTCTCATTAGGCATTCTAGGTGAAGTAACCCCAAAGAGAAAACAAGAGGCAAAAAGCAAAAACTCATCTTTGTTCTTTGGCAACTCCAAATGGACTGATTCCTTCTGGAATTTATTGATTTATTCATTCATGTATGTATTTAGGGACAGGGTCTCGCTCTGTCACCCAGGCTGGGATGCAGCTATGCAATGATAGGGCACTGCAGCCTCAAACTCCTGAACTCAAGCAATCCTCCCACCTGTCACCTGGCATATTTATCTATCTATCTACATATCTAATCTATTTATCTTTTTAGAGTGGATTTCGAATTTTCCTTCAGAATACTTTGGATGATCTACTGCATTCCCCAAACATGAGTTACACAGGATAAACTTGTATCCTTGTGAAGATACAAATTTGCATGTTAAAAAGGCATTATTTCATATATCCTTTCTGAGTGATTATGTTTTTAATGTACATTTTTATATAAAGTTTGCTGTTAAGTTTGACAGACTCCTCAAATGTAGGCAATAAATATTATTATCCTAAATATTAAATATGAATACTTTATTTTAAACATATTATGCGTTCAAAGTAATTTGATTTGTACAACAATCTGATGAAGTACACTGGTAAGATATCTCAGATGATAAAACTGAGGTTGAGGTTTTTACTTTCTCTGTCTCCCACTGACAGAATGGCATAGAATTATAATTGATATAAAAATTTTAAACTTTTAAAATAATTCAGGATAATCATCAATGCTCATTTACCTATATTCTGCTAGTTACTGAAAATAAATGATAGACTACTATACAATTCTTATGATTAAAATCATTTCCAGAATTTAAAAATACATAGTTCCACTTGCAATATACAAAATAGTGAAAATTCACTAAATATGTACTTTGGAAATTCTATTAACAGGACTGCCAGTAGAAAGAAGCTTTATTTTAAAAGCCAACATATTCTAAAATGTGAGCCAAACTAAATTGCTATAGAAGTAAAGTGTGTGAAGATAAAACAAATTTATGGAAACAGTACCTTTTACAAGTAAAATGAGTGTGTGTTATTGTTGGAAACTGTCAGTCTATTTAAGCATGTCTCAAACTGAGTGCTGTAAATGAAGAGAACAAAATGCCAAGAAACAGAGAAAGCTAGATAGTAAAAATAGTACATCTTTATGCAATGTCAATATTAGTCTAGAATTTAGGGGCAAACTTAACCTATGTTTATGGAGTGCAATCAAAAATCCCTGTGATTTTTTTAAAAGATAAATTACAAAACTCAAAAGAGGCTTTATATTCCCTCAAACTCCTCAGGGGAAATTATTCTCTCTCCTCAACTGTTACATGACCCCTAGGAGGTAGTAGGCAGGTGCCTATCAAACAGTAGGCATGATCTGTCAATATTTTCACACTCACATGGGATTTCGACCAGTAGATAAACACTTCGGCCACCATGCGGAAGAGCTCCTCTGCTTCTGGGTTAGGTTCCTTTAGCCACTTTGCCCTGGATCACATAATAAATAAAACGGTTTCTCAGCTACTCCTTAAAGTTAATTAAAAAAAAAAATCACCCTCCCAAACGTAAAGGTACTGACCACAGAGCTCATAATGGCTTCAGCATAGAGTTGTAACATTAAAAAAAAAAATTAAACATCATTACTGTCAAACTGTTAACTTTGACATGCAAAATCAGAATGAAATAGCCAACTTTAATTTAAAGGTGTTTTAATTTTAAGCCAATAATTAACTTACCTATAAACAACGTATTATGGTATAATTACCAACAAGATCATGGCCAAATAATGAATGACATAATTCAACAGAGATGTGTGAGCCAAGAAAGGTTATGACTGAATTAAGGAAACTACGCAATTACTTTTGATCATACCTGTTATAGTCCACAAATCTAATCAAGAGAGGGTAGAAGGCATAGAGATCTCTGGCCAGTGTGGTGAACTCATCTAGGATGAGAAGCTCAGCCTCCGACATATCGCCCCTGGCCTCGGCTTTCAGGTGGTCTTCCTCGGACACCACCATGGCTGCCTTTTTCTTGAGTTTCTCCATCAATGGCAAGAAATGAGTTTTCAAGAGCTGAGGTTTCACTTTATTTATTATAGGCTGCGAAAACACTGTTTAAAGACAGACATTAGTATTCTGCTCTGTATAACCATTCATTAAAATGATGATAGATTGTAATTATAATTGTTACATGATTAAAACCTCCTTCTCTGGCACAGGGCTTCCTTAAGGGGACAGCTCCTGCCTCAGCCATTTTTCTAGTCCAACTCTAATTGCATAGTTGCTGTTAAAAAAAATGATTACTGAGTTGAATTCAATGATCTTCCTGGTTTTTAGAAAAGACTGATAGCTAATTTAGAATGGAAAAAAAGACTTTCACTCATTGTGGAAATCATTTTCACACAAGAAATACAATCCCTAAATGGAAAAGGTTCCCTTAACCCTTAGAATAGAGACAAGCTCTGCTATGTAATTACTATATGAGACTACATACAGTTATCTCATTTTAACTATCCCCATCCTTGGCCCAGTGAAAGAGTTAGATGACATGGAACACTGCTCTCTTATTTAATAATAACCGTAGTTGTGTAGTTGTTAATAATAGTTCTAAACTTGATTGGGCCATTTTTTAAATGATTCTTCCCCTGAAGGTAACATATATGTACTGCGGAAAAGTATATAAGAGAAAAGTTAAAGTCAACCATAATCTTCTATCCAAATTAATAAGTAATTGCTGCATTTCTTTGGAGTTTCATCAGTAGATAAATTCATATACATATATATTATACATATAACATTCTGAATTCATTGTTTGAAAAAAAATTTTTTTTTTGCCCTTCATTATATAAGTATTTCCAGGGCATAAAACATTGTTGAGGCCAAGCATGGCGGCTCATGCCTGTAATCCTGGCACTTTGGAAGGCTGAGGCAGGCGCATCACAGGGTCAGGAGATGGAGACCGTCCTGGCCAACAGGATGCATTAAAAATACAAAAATTAGCTGGGTATGGTGGCATGTGCCTGTAATCCCAGCTACTCAGGAGGCTGAGGCAAGAGAATCCCTTGAACCCGGGAGGTGGAGATTGCAAGAAGTTGAGATCGTACCACTGCACCCCAGCCTGGGTGACAAGAGAGAGACTCCGTCTCAAAAAAAAATGTTGAAACTTTAACATTTAAAGATGACATAGTATTCTGGCATGTAGATATACACAACTTATTTAGCCATATTCTAGTTATTGGGTACTTATATTGCCTCTAACTTTTCAATATAAATAATGCAATAATTATAGACATTAGACTACATTTTTTTTGGTTTACCCTCCCCTCCCTTCCCATTCTCTAAAGGACCGATGGCTAAAAGGGGATTGCTAAAAGTTGAATGTTTTATTTTTGTCTCTGGCTATAGAATCATTTGTTTTTACTGCTGTGTTTACTGATTAATCTTACAGAGACTGACAAGTCAGAAAAATGTTTACTCAAATGTAACTATTTAAAATATACCCAATATCTGTTTGTATCTACATTAAAAAAATAGCATGACAAATAAATACTATTTTGAGCATAGAAGAAAATATTAATAAAAATTATGATGGGAAAATTCTAGTCTTATGTATTTAAAATTCTTTTGGAAATTAAACACATGTAAGGGGTTCATCTTCTTCCAATTTCTTACCTGCCAGCCTCTTCATCCAGGCTCCCTCATCAATCCCCAAGTTGTTATATATGATTTTCAATATGTTCCCTAGAAGTGTGTTCATGTGCTCTGAGTTCAGGGCTGTACAGCACATCTCGGCCCGTTCCGGATTGTTCTCGGGTCCATGCTCCCACCAACGAGACATGTAGCTGCAAAGCATGGGCAGTATGACTTCCATGACATGTGGTATTTGAGTGTAGCGAATGCCAGACTCAGCTAACTCCACAATTTCTTCCATGAGTTTCTCCAAAGATGGTATATTTGGGCAAACATCTTCCACATTACTTGGCAAACTGAGAGCTGGAGAAATATACATAAAAACGGATTAGAGTCAAAGATAAGTACTGAGACGATATGGCAGATTTCCACTGTTTATAACAGACGCAGGCAACCATTTCATTTTGGACTTCAAAACTTAGCAAGACCTGGGATGTCTTCAACTGGCTCCTTCTCCTGTTTTTCAAGGAAGCTGTTTGATAGCTTCTTTCTTCCCCCCAAGTTCCTACCGTACCATCACTACCAGAAAATAGCATTTCCTCCTATTTCACAGCACACAAGAGTATCAAATATTTCCTCTTCTAACTTGCTGCTCTCATGACCTGCAAGCCATTTATGACTGGCTCCACGTTGGCCTCCATTCCCCATTTTTGAAGAAGTTTTGAGGTCCACCATTCATGGTCTCACCTAATTCCTGATGCTTTGTTCAGGCCTGTATTTTCAGCCCCCTAATACCTCCTGCCCAGCAGATACTCAAATCTTTCCTGGATTACTTAGCTTTCCAGGCACTCTTCACCCACAGAAACCAAGCTGCTTTTCACTGCTCAGCAAAATCGCACTTTCACACCTCACCTTCCCAACCATTCAGTGCCATTTCACATCCCTGACCCAATTCCCTCTTCCTAAAACTCCCCTCTTTCTTAACATCAATGTGTCCAGCCTTCTTTGGCTCCCTTCTGAATGTTGTCAGTTTCCTTATTGACTCTCTTCTCCTTGCTGAACTTCTAAATGCTGATATTCTTTAGGAATCTATCTTTGATTCCCTTCTCTTTTTTGGTTTGCATGTTTGTCTAGACAATTTTGGCCATTCTTTCCGCTATAAGCTAATAACTCTCAAAACCATGTTTCTTAAAAACTGTTCTGACTCATCCTAGATGTCTTAAGAGCAACTAAAACACAATAGATCTAAATTTAAACTTCTCCTTTTCTCTCCAGCCTGTCTTGAGCGTGCACTAACTTGGTGGGGACATTCTCCAGTCATTCACCCAAGCAAGAAACCTGGGAGAACGCCTAGGCTGCAATGTCCCCTCATCTGCCACGTGAGATAACTCTACCTCTAGGAGCTCTCAGAATCAACATACATACCTGCTGCCAAGGGGCTTCACTCAGTCATCTTGCTTTTGAATTACCATATATGCTAACTGCTGACTTACAGCTATTCATGTTCTTTACTGCTGTCATGATACATTTCTGAAATGCAAATCTACTCATCTTATAGTTTTTTTGAGACAGAACCTTGCTCTGCCACTCAGGCTAGACTGCAGTGATATAATCTTGGCTCACTGCAACCTCCACCTCCTGGACTCAAGATATTCTCCTGCCTAAGCTTCCTGAGTAGCTGGCAATACACATGCCCCCCACCACGCCCGGCTAATTTTTGTATTTTTAGTAGAGATGGGGTTTCACCATGTTCGCCAGGCTGATCTTGAACTCCTGACTTCAGGTGATCCACCTGCCTCCACCTCCCGAAGTGCTGGGATTACCAGTGTGAGTCACTGTGCCTGGCTCATCTTACCTTTTTAAAGCCAATAAAAGGATTCTATTTGCCAGTGGCACAGTGCCCACTTTTAACCCAACATAAAAAGCCTGCCTCCCCTCTTTCTGACTTTCTATTCTTGTCTTTCACTCTTTACTCTCCTGAAAGCTATCTCCAGCCATGTTAAAATGCTTGAAGTTTCTCCTCATGCACCAGAGTTTCAGTCTTCCCAATTTCAAGACTCTTCTTGTATCAGCTTTGTGAAGTCTTTCTAGGTGTTCTCAGCTAAAACTGCCTTTTTGATGTCCCCAGTGCTCTTTATTCTTTTTTTGTTTTGGAGACAGAGTCTCCCTCTGTCCCCCAGACTGGAGTGCAATGGTGCAATCTCTGCCTCCTAGGTTCAAGCAATCCTCCTGCCTCAGCCTCCTGAGTAGCTGAGATTACAGGCGCCCACTGCCACGCCCTGCTAATTTTCATATTTTTAGTAGAGACAGGGTTTCACTATGTTGGCCAGGCTGGTCTTGAACTCCTGACCTCGTGATACACCTGAATTTTCTTTCAGAAACACTAGGGAAATTGAATATAGCATTCCAAAACATATAACACCAAACAGTAACACTTAAGAACAAAGAAGGCTGGAGGTATTCAAGCTCATTAAAAATCACTATTGAAAAGTATGATAAGTATCATTAAGTTTTAGCTTCATGTCTCAAAACACTACCCGTGTTTCTGTGTTACCTGCTCTTTCTCGTGAAGACTTGGTATTGTAGATGGAGTAAATATTATGTTTGTCCAGATGAGTTTCCAAAAATGCTACAGGAAAGGCACCAGCAAAGGCAGCTAGACATTCTCCTAATGCAGAACGTTGCCTGTAAATAGAAAAACCTCATGCTTTTATGTCTTCCAAATGAGTAACTAAAAAAGTCATATTAAAATTAGCAAGTTTAACCTAAAAAGGAATAATACTATTTAACTTCAATTTCTGTATTGCCAAACTTCATATGCTTTCAATAGCAATATCCTCACCATTTGAAAAAAAAACTAAATTATCAGTTAGCAAAAAATTATCTGTCAACTCACTTCCTTATATCCGATTGGACTAGTCCTTTTATTTCATTAATTCACTTTAAAATTCTGTTTCAATTCGTCATTCTCAGACTGATTCTGATAACTTGTACTGGTAATCTGGAAACATCAAGTTTTCTTTTGGATGACATGTTAAAATATCTATATTTTTATTAGTACAGTGTAACTTTTTCATGTTTTTCAAAATTTCTTTCTTATCTTTGAAATTTTATTTTCTTTGTTTTCCCCAATCACTTTATAATAGCAAAATGAATTGCACAAAAAAGACTTAAAAAACAAGCCACCAAAAACTAAAACATTATTCAGAATCTAAAAAAATGACCTCAGATTTTGTCAAGATAAATACATAGGCAAAAACAGTAACAAGAAAAACAAAAGCAATGGCAATAAGAAGGAATTAGAGGGTTTGAAAAACCAGATATTAAAATATTTCTAAAAATGCAATTCAGGCTATATGATACTGATTTAATAATAAAAAATCAAATAATAAAACAGAATAGAAATTCTAAATGTAATCTAGTAAATATATTGCTTTATATGATGAAGGTTTTATTTTAAATCAAGGAATAAATATTTAATAAATGAGTACTTTACATATATATAT
>CAUYLG010071038.1:0-20576 GCA_963573385.1 Cacajao melanocephalus
TGGTGCCATGAAGAAAAATTAGCACTGAGACAAAGGATCTTTCAGCAACGTAATTTTTTACTTCCTGGACTGCAGGAAGGGTACTCTCACTAGCCATCTTGCCACAAGAGTACAATGAACAAAGGAACACACATAAATTTATTCCTTACGCATTTGGTGTCGTCCTTACTGCTGTGTCTGATCTCTGTTGGCTGGAGCCAGATCTCACAATCTAAACTAAAACCCGATTGGCTAACAACTTAAAACTTTTTTAAGCAGGTAAAAGCAGTGGAGAGCTGGGACATGCCTGTGAGCACGTTGAGCACAGACATCTTGGTTAAAGTACAAGGACATAGAATGTACTATGTGCCTGTAAGCATGGCGTGTCTAACAGCTACCTAGGATAGGGCTTAACAAAGTTATTAGCACACTTATTCTTGAACAAGAAAGGAAACTTTAAACAGGAACTTTTCGACTTCCCACAATGTGACTGAGATTGCCAAGGAAAGTATGTGGGATGAGACGACAACAGCTAATTACCAACACCTAAGTACGGGGGGACAAAAAACCAACCAAGGAATCTATGAGGAAGATTGGGAAGAAGTGGCAAGAGCAGAGGGCAGAAAACAAGTGGGGTGGGGTGTTCCAGCATCCACGGAAGGGAAGCGAGTCAGGAAGAGTCATCCCTGATGTGAAACCACACACAGAAATGTCTAGGAAAGCAAAGACGGCTGGGGCCCCGCCCACATTCCCTCGGCCTTTAGCAGTGCGTATGCCAGACTTCCAACTGCTAGAAGCTGCATTGCTTCAACTCTCTTTCTCTGGCTTCCGGAGCCTGCCCTCAACCAACGCTTGACAGAAGCTGGTGTTTAACTACTCCAGCCCCCTTGCTCCTTGGGTGACACGACTCAGATGCATGTTCGACACCGTTTCCCAGGGTTCCGCGCAGGATTGAGCCTCACTTGCCCATCGTGGTAACTTGTTAATAACACACTGTATTGACTTCCTTTCCTTTCCTTCTCATTTCTTCACTCGTTTACCAGTGTTTCCTGGGGTCACCTCCCAAATAAATGACTTACAGTCAAATTCTTGTCTCAGGTTCCGCTTTTAAGGAAACCCAGACTAGAATATTTAGAAAGATCAAGCCTGAGAAACAGTCTCGGACTCTGACAGTTTGATCGGTGAACCTGAGGGAGAAAGTTGAAATGGAGCAGAGGGAAGAGATGTTGCATTTCAGGGAGTTTTTTTTTGTTTTTTTTTAATGGATAAGAAAGAAACGATGGAGAAGACGCTTCCATTGCAAAATGACCCACAGAAGACATACACAGTGGCCGTCATGTGTCACTTCAACAGGATCTCATCCCTTGCTTCCTAATAGCACCCTAATAGTTTGGGGAGCTCACCTTCCTCCCACTCTGCCTTGTCTTAGAGGGAGGTGGTGTCTGTCTCCTCTGGTGGATTTTAATGAGCCAGCTTCCTCACCCTGATGCAAGCAGGTGACCTACGCTAGGGAACCATGGGACTCCTTCTCCCTGGTCTTGGAAGCCTGAGTGATGTGATGTGAAGACTGGTTAGAGGTCATTTATGCGGCAGCCCAGTGCTAATCGGGCTCTCCCAAGCCTTCTTTTTCGCCTCCCAAATCCCTGCAACAAATTAACTTTTGCTCAAGATTGCCAGAAGCAGTTTCTGCAGCCAAGAATCCTGATTAATAAAATAGAGGATTAGAACTAAATATCTGATGATAGCTGAGAGTCATTTTTTTCTCCTCAATTTTTTTCTGATTATAAAAGTAACCTGTGCTCAATGCAGAAAATTGAGAAAGTATAGAAAGTAGTTAGAAGCAGAAAAAAAGATCATATAATCCCATTACTCAAAGGCAGACGCTATTAATTTAGTTGAGATGATACTGTGTATGCAATTTAATATCCAGCATATAGAATTTGGCATTCCATTTTTTGGTTTCTTTTTAAAAATTACTTAACATACACCATGCATCATTTCTTTATTTTAACAACTTCTTCTTCTTCTTCTTCTTTCTTCTTCTTTCTTCTTCTTCTTCTTCTTCTTCTTCTTCTTCTTCTTCTTCTTCTTCTTCTTCTTCTTCTTCTCCTTCTTCCTTCTTCCTTCTTCTTCCTTCTTCCTTCCTTTCTTCTTTCTCTTCTCCTTCTCCTTCTCCTTCTCCTTCTCCTTCTTCTTCTTCCTTCGAGACAGGATCTTACTCTTTGGCCCAGGTTGGAGTGCAATGGCGCTATCTCTGCTCACTGCGGCCTCTGTCTCACAGGTTCAAGGGATTCTTGTGCCTCAGCCTCCTGACTCGCTCGGGCTACAGGAACAACAACTTCTTAAATATTATTTAGATGATTCATAATAGTCTTACGAATGTATCATAGTTTTCTAAAAACTGCTGCCATCATTTAACATTCTGGCTTCTCTCAAAATTCTCTCTATCATAAAGAATAGTTTCCTGAACATCTTTGTTCATACATCTTGGTCTGACAGTTCTGATTCTGTCCATCTGCTTGATTCCCACAGTGGAATTATTGTTTCAAAAGGAGTGAACACTTTTTAAAAGCTTTGGAAAGCTACTGCCAGAATCATCTCCAAATAATAATATACCAATTTTTATTTCCACCAGTGCTCTTAACGGGATTTTACAAAATGATCGATTTGGGAGAAGCAAGTCATTGCTAATCTAACTTATTTGACTTATATTAATTCCGTTTTCTTCTTTCTGAATTGTCTATCTTTGCATTAATATTTTTCATGGGGATTTGCACAAACTGTATATATTAAAGCTAATAATCCTGTGTTATATTTGTTGAAAACGTTTCTATCAGTTCATTTACTTTTTACCATCTGATTGTGTTGCTTTTAGCTATTCAAATGCTTAAAATTTTTATATCATTAAATCTAGCAAAATTTGTCCTTGTGAAGAGAACTTCAAGAAGTTCTTTGTGGTTTTAAGCTTGTCAAGTCCTCCCTGAGCTCAGCGTTGACAATGTTCGTTTTGAATAGTGTTTTGTCTTGAATCCTTTCTTGAGCAATACCACCATAGCTGCTTTCTTCTGCCCACCTTTGATTGGCGTGTCTTTATTCGACTTCTAATTTTAACTTTTTGATTCAATTTTGTTTTAGGTTGCCTTTTTTTTTTTTCTTTTCTTTTTGAGACGGAGTTATGCTCTTGTTACCCAGGCTGGAGTGCAATGGCGTGATCTCGGCTCACCG
Organism: Cacajao melanocephalus; assembly: GCA_963573385.1. NCBI lineage: Eukaryota > Metazoa > Chordata > Mammalia > Primates > Pitheciidae > Cacajao > Cacajao melanocephalus. The sequence goes on from CAUYLG010071038.1 coordinate 3,205, forward strand.
CAATCTCTGCCTCCCGGGTTCAAGCGATTCTTCTGCCTCGGCCTCCCAAAGTGCTGGGATTACAGGTGTGAGCCACTGCACCCGGCCTTTAGGTTGTCTTTTATAAGCACCACACAATCATGTTTTGTTTCATTTTAGCCCAGTGTGAGCACCTCTGCTCTTTTTTTTTTTTTTTTGAGGCAGAGTCTCACTCTGTTGCCCAGGCTGGAGTGCAGTGGTGCAATCTTGACTCACTGCAACCTCCACTTCCCAGGTTCAAACGATTCTCCTGCCTCAGCCTCCCAAGTAGCTTGGACTACAGGTGCATGCCACCACACCTTGCTAATTTTTGTATTTTTATAGAGACGGGGTTTTACCATGTTGCCCAGGCTGGTCTCGAACTCCTGGCCTCAAGTGATCCTCCTGCCTCAGACTCCCAAAGTGCTGGGATTACAGGCGTCAGCCACTGCACCTGGCCCCATCTCTGCTTTTTATTACAGAGTGTCACACGTTGACTATTAATCTAAAACAGATGCATATGTTCTGATTTCTGGCATCTTTTTTGTATTCTCTTTTAGGTTTGCTATTTTCTTTCTGTCTTTGTTTCTTTCTTTCTTTCTTCTTTCTTTCTTTTTTTTTGATTGAGTTTAGCTCTTGTTGCTCAGGCTGGAGTGCAATGTCACCATCTTGGCTCACTGCAACCTCCACCTCCCGGGTTCAAGCAATTCTCCTGCCTCAGCCTCCTGAGTATTGGGGATTACAGGCACCTGCCACCACACTTGGCTAATTTTTGTATTTTTAGTAGAGATGGGGTTTCGCCATGTTGGCCAAGCTGGTCTTGAACTCCTGACCTCAGGTGATCTGCCCGCCTTGGCCTCCCTAAGTGCCAGGATTATAGGCATAAGCCACTGCACCTGGCCAGGGTTTTTGCTATTTTCTTGCCTGTGTTATTTACACTGTGTTTTTGTTTTCTTCAGCAGTAATTTGGAAGGTGGTTCTTAATTCTGGTAGTGGTTACTCTTTTTTCTTAATGTAAAAAATTTATTTGTATATTTATTGTGCTTTTTATTAAGATGTGGTTACCTTGAAGTTTACTAAATGTAGCCCTAAACCTATATTTCTCTAATTGTCTAAATGAAAAAAGCATGATTTTTTATAGCAGCCTTCTAACAATTTAGTGGGTTTTACTTTTGTTTATTTTGTTTTGTTTTTAATCCTCTATGAAGTCCTGACTTTAATAACATAATCTGCGGCTGTAAAACTCAGATAATTATTATATATTCCTTATGCATTTTTTTTTCAAGAATTGGTTTTGAATTTTGAATTTAATTCAGTAACTATATTTACAATTATTTTCATCCAACTAAATATTTAACTGCCTTCCAGGTAGTACGATTTTTTCTTTTTTTCTCTCTCTCTCTTTTTTTTTCTGAGACAGGGTCTCACTCCGTAACCCAGGCTGGAGTACAGTGGCATGATCACAGTTCACTGTATCCTCGGACTCCTGGGCTCAAGTGATCCTCCCACCTCAGCCTCCCGAGTAGATGGGACCACAGGTGTGTGCCACCATGCCCGGCTAATTTTTGTATATTTTGTAGAGATTGGGTTTCACCATGTTGCCCAAGCTGGTCTCGAACTTCTGGGCTCAAGTGATCCTCCTATCTTGGCCTCCCAAGGTGCTGGGATTACAGGCCTGTGCCACTGTGCCCAGCCTGGTTTTTTCAACTGGAGCATATGTATGAGAATCACCTGGAGAGTTGTTTGTGATTTCACATTCCCTGGCTCTACATTCCACTTAGAGTTTCTAACCCTAGGGGTCTACGACAGTCTTCACCTGATGCCCACTCTGGCCTCAGCCTTGTGATTGTAGGCTGAGGATGGCTATAGAGAGCATTGTGGGAGACAGGATGGAGATGGGATGGAGAAGGGCTTTGGGAAAAGGTTTCCTGGGAAGAGGGAGTGTTCCTGGTTTCCCAGTCGGTCCTGATGATGATGAAAGCACCTCTTGACCCCACGTCCACCTTTCCAGTCTCCAGCTGAGAACTGCTGGTATAACAGAAAGAGAATGAAGCTTGGAAACTGGCTTTAAATCCTTGCTGCCACCTTCTCGGTCAGTTTTTGAACAACCTGAATCTTTGACTGTCAATTTTCCCATCAGTGAAAATGATTAATTCTTACTTCATAGGGTTGTAATCACAGATAATCTGTCAAGCACTGTGCTAAGTGCTTAATCAAAATTATTATAATTGCTATTCCATATGGACATATCTATTGTTGTAGGGCTCCTTCTTTACGCGGTTCTAATTGTTACTTCCTTCTCTTGGAGGAAGTAAAGATCCAGCTACTCCTCACACGCACAATCCGCTGTAATTTATTTTCTCCAAAGCACTTTGGTCACCACTGCTTTTGCGAACTGCAGCTACCCTGAAACCTTTCTGTTCACGCCTCATTCATCAAAACCAGAGCAATGCTGTCCAGCAGAACTTTGCGTGACAGTGGAAATGTTCTATCATACAGAACATGGAGCTCCAGGCACTTGCCATGTCGCTAGTGAGACTAAGGAACTGAATTTTAAATGTTAATTAATTTGAATGTAAGTAGCCGCCTGTGGCTAGTGGCTACCATATTGGACAGCACAACTCTCTAGGGTGTCTTTCTTGCTTGGAAAGCCATTTTTAAATTAATGATCCATCTTACAATTAATGGCATGTAAGAAAAGAGGAAGTTCAGTGAGAAATTATGAAATTTAATGTTAGACTTAATCTTTTATATTTCCAGCCTTTCATAAATAGTTTTAAATTTTGTTCTTTCCTTCAAAAATGAATATAGAGTAATTCTATGTAAATCCAACGAAGGTGGAGACGAAGCAGGTTTCCTGCTTAGAGCACGCCATGGATGGATTGCGTTGATGAGACCTGTTTGGTTTTACCCAGTTAAACAGAACATTTGGAGGAAGTTAAGTGCATCGTGAATTTTGCTGATGATCAACCAGAATGAAAATGCTTTGGAAGCTGGAGAGAGACAAAATGCAGAGTCCAATGAGGTCAGTGACTTCCACATTTATTTTTACTGTGACCCACAGGATGAAATTCAGCTTACAGCATGGACAAGTATACACATAAAAACATACATAATGGAAATAAAGATTTCACAAGAGCTATACTTTACCTTTATCACATGTAGCATTTTGATAGTCTGTATTTTATTCTATCCTCATCTGTGCCATTCTGTTGTATTTTAGTCTATTTCATTTTCCATCTACTGGTCAAGATTCACTAAATTATCTTCCAGACCCACTATTGGGTTCCAATCTGCAAACACCAGATTTTGGATTTGAGAGTCAGAGGGAAGAGGGGTGACTTGTGAGTGTTGGGCTTCAGAAACAAACAGGGCTGGAGGCTGGATTAGTTTGCTAGGGCGGCCACCAGGAAATACCACAGGCTGGATGGTTGAAACAACAGAAATTTATTTTCTCATGGTTCTGGAGACTGGAAGTCCAAGATCAAGGTGGCTGCAGGGTTGGGTTCTTCTGAGACCTCTCTCCTTGGCTCGCAGATAGCCACTCTCTCGCTGCCTCTTCATGGGGCTGTCCCTCTGTGCATGGACAGTGCTCCTGGTTTTTCTTCTTCCAGTCATATTGGATCAGGGCCCACGCTAATGGCCTCATTTTAACATAATCACCTCTTTAAAAAGGTGTTGACATTCTGAGGTGCTCGGGATTGAGACTTCAACATATGAATATTGGTGGGACAGAAGTTATGCAAAGCAACAATGCAAAACTTAATACATGAGTGCTGAAGGTTCTCAGGCTCCAGAAAAAAAAAATGGGAGCATAAAGCATGCTACAAATAAATTACTGCTATCTTAGTGAAAAGAGAAGTTGGCTAGGTTCAAATCATAAATTCTGAATTTAAAATATAAATGTGTGTGCTTGCTGATATGAATATCTAATAAAAATCCTCATGCACACATTTGGCTTACCAGTCAATATTTCACTCAAGGTTCACTTATCATAAATGAGAACTGGAAGTTCTTTTGCAATTGGATGGGGATGCTGTCTAGTCTCAACATGCTATTTTTGAGAACATTTTCTTTGCAAACATTAACTTTTGAGAGCATTTTCTTTGCAAACATTAACTTGCCACATCTTACAAAATTATTCCCCTCGGGCCACCTATATCAGGATGGTACTATCTCAGTTTTCCAGATATGGAACCGCTCAGTTCTCGCTCTGAGAATCAAAGCACCAGTGACCCAAGCTAATGCTAAATGAAGAAATCAACTGGTTCTCATCCAATACAGCTAAACCAGATGGGCTGCTTTAGCAACTTCCAGGCCAACTCCATCTATTTTTCAACCCAAATTTAATAGATTTGTGCACTGCCTGCCTTTTTCATTTGTTAGACTCTGGAGAGAGAAAAGGAACACATTTTTAATACTCCCCTTTGTAAGTATAAAAATAATACCTTCCAGCTCACAGAAAATAAAAGAAGTTAAATAAAAATGAAATATAGGTCATCTGTAACCCCACTATCTACTTTAAGGCTTTGGCATATTTCCTTCCAATATTTTAGTGCATTTTTATAATGAAAATCATACTATATATATAGTGTTTTTATCCTGTACTTCTTGCTTATTATTATATCCATTCCACTTAGAACCTCAAAGCATTATTCTTTCCTGGTTACTAGATATTTCTTTAAGTTAGTCCAGTGGAAGTGGGAAGATGGCAGTCCAGGGTGAAACTCAAGCCGAGAGGGCAGTCCAAAAACCAGCCAAGGTGATTACCAGGACAGCAGACCAAGAGAAGATCCTAAACTCCTGCTTAATGACCTGCGGGGTAGAATGCGGGGGAGGGGAGCATTTGTTCCAGGAAATTCAATGTGCCCGAAATTGGTGGGCAAAACGAGCCGAATCCTAGGCTTGTAGACCGTGGATGCAGAGAGATAGCTTTTCTGTGAATCCCTGCATCTCATGTGTTCTCAGCCCCACTTACTCACTCAGAAATCCCAGTCCCTTGCGAATTCTTTCTTGGGTGTCCAGGGAAAAATAGGAGACGCTTTGTGTGTTTGCAACCGTCAGTCTGGGCCACAGGGCTCAGTCGGCTTCTGCTTCTCTGAATTCTCTTTCAGCCATCTCTGCCCTCCTTTGAAGGGACCTCTGCTTCACCAGCCTCTGCCCCATAAAGGGACAAATTCAGGAAGATTCAGTCTGACCACTCATGATCTCCATCCTTGTACCCTTTAATTACCCAGCAGCCTTTTCCCGTGTGAGACATTCTGTGTTGGGCCCCCTTGGTTCACACAGGCAGCCTTTCCGCCACTCCTGCATTCCAGTCACAGCTGCATTCGCTGCTTCTCTTGGAATCCCAAGCTGTGTTGCTGAATCCACGTGATCACACCAAATTACCTTCTCTTCTGGGATTCTTTTTTCAAGATTCTCCCCGTCCCCATCCCTTCTTGCAAGCGGCTTCTGTTGGCCTCCTCTTCCACCCTACCAAGTCTAGCTGACATGTCTGTCTATATCCAAACTCCAGCTGTGGCCTCGAGTCAATGCAGCTTCTGCTTTGATGCCCGTGCCCATCAGTTAATTCAAACCTATACCCAGAGGCCGGGAATGCCCAAAATATGTGAGTCTCTGTTCTGGCCTAACTGGAACATCTGCTACAGTGACTTAGCCCTTCCCTTGTAAGGAAATCATAGAGCACTTCGTTATTATAAATATCACTGTAATGAACATCTGTTTGTATAAATCTCCGGTAATCATCCACATCTCTGGTCATTTCTTTCAGGAAGATTCCTAAGGGTGGAATTACGCTGTCAAAAAGTATACACATTTAAAAGGGTCCTGAGCCATAGTACAAATTGCTTTTCACAAAGATGGTTCCAACTATCATGCACACCTTTCACATAGGACAGTCAAAAAGGCACATTTGAGAATGCATCCCTGTGTTTCTAAGGATGTGGATGAGTGGTGGCCGCACGGACCCTTCGAGTTACAGCCAGAAAGTCTCGGTTTAAACTCTGGCTTCCCGACTAAGTAACTGTAGTGGGTCACTTACTTTTCTAAGACTTGGTTTTTTCCCATGTCTAATGGGACTAATCACACCTTCCCAATAGAGGTATTGGAATGAATACGGGAGAAATTGCACACATGAAGGTTAACTCACATCCCCTTTCAGCTCTGCTTGGAAACTAGTTACTCTTGGAATCTGATGAGCGTTTATATGCTAATGACCAGTAATGGTCTGATGACAATGCTCCCCAGCAAACTGCACCAGTGCTAGCTAAGTGGTAACAATCGTTGCTTTTCTTTTGACTAGCGAGGATGGAGGCTAAAGATGGGGGCTTCCCCATGACCCCCAGACCACACCACGGCCTGCCCTGCCTCCCAGATGTGGAAGGCCCCTTACCCTGCCACGCTGATTGGGTAAGATAAAAGCCACATGGTGAATGCAAGACTTTGGGCTAACATTTTTGTTTTACGAACGTTTCCAGTTTTGAATTCAGCTGAATACCCTACTTGCCAACCATAGCAAAGTACGAATACAATTCAGCACCCTATTAATCCCAATATTATTACATGTGTGGTTTTCATTTTCATTTCACATTTAATATTTATTTTTCTCAAGAGGAAGCCAGGACTAGATTAAGCATGTGAGAGTCATCCAGTCCAAAGGTCAGGGAGGTATTGGTAGAGCGGGGGAGGCAGCAGCTTCTGGGGGAAGCAAAGACTGTGGCTGACTTTCGTTCACGGCCTGATGGGTAACACTTTGAGCATTTTTATGGACTTAAAGAGTAAGTGGCTTTTTGGACTGACTAAACGAAAACCATGGGATGTATGAATGCATTTGGATTCATCTCTGAGTCTTTGAATATACCCACCTACTCATTCCTGCCAATCACCTTCAAATCACAGGAGCTTGTTAGTACCATGTTAGCTCTAAATGGACTTTAGCCACAACCTCCTTCCCTCTGTCTGCTTCTGTGTGATGTTGAGCTTTATGGTGTTTATTGGCTGGGCTTTAAACAAAACAGAAAAGCAACTGGGAAATCAGTGGCTTAATTCTTTTCTGGAATTAAAGTTAAATTCCAGTCTAAGAAACTACAGGAGGACACTCACATGCACAATTTTGTTCTAATCAGGCTAATAAGAGCCCTATCTCTGGAATGAAGGAATTGGGGAAGAAAAAGTTGCTTCTAAGCTATTTATAGTATATTCAGAAGAGCAAAGAAATGCTTTGAAGTTCTCTTAAATAGGAAGAAGGTAAAGGTATAATATAATGCCCAAATGACTTTTTTCATCCTCCCCAAAACCTTCTTATTCTGCAAATATTTAGCAGCTGTGAATAGGGAGGTCAGCAGAAGCACGTGAAACATTCAAGGCTGTTACAAGCCAGACGCTAGGTGTGATTAGATTTATGAGAGGGGTTTGGACTTTTGTTCCTGCCTACCATGTGGGGTAATAGTAAAGGATTTTGAGCAGGGAGAATGACACATCTGAATAATGCTTTAGGAGCAGGATGCGCTGGAAGCAATGTGTGGTGATTCAGGAACAAAGACACTGCAGGCTGGGAGGCCAGGTGGGGAACATGTGAAATCATTAAGGAGAGGGTGGGTGATATGGTTTGGCTACGTCTCCACCCAAATCTCATCTTGAATTGTAGCTCCCATAATTCCCACGTATTGTGGGAGGGACCGGTGGGAGGTGACTGAATCATGGGGATGGGTTTCCCCCATACTGTTCTCGTGGTAGTAAGTCTCGTGAGATCTGACAGTTTTATAAGAAGAAACTCCTTTTGCTTGGCTGTCATTCTGTCTCTTGTCTGCTGCCATGTAAGACGTGCCTTCCACCTTCCACCATGATTATGAGGCCTCCCTAGCCACGTGGAACTGTGAGTCCATTAAATCTCTTTTTCTTTATACTTTACCCAGTCTCGGGTATGTCTTTATCAGCAGTGTGAAAATGGACTAATACCTGAACTAGGCTTTCAGAACTAGGAATTATCTTAATTCGGGTGCCCCCAGAAGCAGGCCCTGAGACAAGGATTCCAGTGCAAGTATGCAAGTAGTTTATTTGGGAGGTGATCCCTATCAACACTGGAGAGAGAGGAAGTGAGAGGGAAAGAAAGTAAGTGGGTGTTAGCAAGTCAGCTACTGCTGTGGGCAATTAGACCTCGATCCTGATGGGAAGCCTTAGGAGACTACCTAGAAGGCACCTCAGAGTTCCCCCTGCAAGAGACAAGGAAGATAGGGATTCATTCATCAATTCCCCATCAACCATTGGTGAAGAACTGCTTCCAAAAGCACCCCCCAGCATTCCAGATTCGCCCTGCACGTGGGCCAAATGTGCTCCAACAAAATGCCCGCAGGAAGAGAGTCACAGGTGTCTGCAATGAGCAGCCTTGGGAATGGAGAGGTTAATGTCAAGGGAATTGGGTAGAACAAAAACAGGGCCTCACACAGATGCCTATTTCTCCCTGAAGATACTCAGGCAGTCCTGGAACTTGTCAACGGGACTTAGCTCTCTGAGTAATCGGGTGGAAAGATTCTGATTTGACTTTCTTCTCTAAATTCTGTGCTTCCTTCATCTTCAATAACAGGCCACGCTATACACACAGATTACATTCTTGCATGCACTGAGTCTCAGTTTTTAATCCATGCCCCTTTTAATTCTAGTCCATAATACATATTTCCTTGAGGAACTTGCAATTAGCATTTCTGCATATCTTTTATGGAATCGTATTTTTAAAACACTTCTCTAATGAGATTGCAGAGGACTGGAAATTATAGTAATGAAGATATTAGCCAGGCACGTGATACCCAAGGTAGGAAAGAAAAACACATTACGTCAACTTGCCATAACTTACTCCAGTGAAGCTGGCAACGAGCAAGCCATCCATCTCCATCATTTACTAGAATTAGTTCAAAGTCCGGCTAGGGTTCAACAGAGAAGAGAAACTTGCCAGGACTTCACATTGGAAACCATTCAGCATGAAAACCAGCATGACATATTTTCTCTTCAGGACCGCACAACTCAAAACTGAAGAAATTTGAGGAATTTCTAAAAAATTCCATAAGAGGTCAGTGACGATTTATCTCCGAGAAAAAAGAAGTGACTTTCTTAGGGAAACCGTTAAGTTGCTTGCATCTGTGGACCTTAATCTGTCCTTTTCGGTTCTCTTGCAGTTAGTTGATTAAGGGGGAAGGGAGTGAGAAAGTGCTAACAGCTCCCAGGGTGGATTTTTCAGTGCTGAGGTCCACCCAGTGAACTCCCAAGCCAAGTAACCAACACTTGAAAATACGTTTACATCATGGAAGTAGAAAAGCCAAACCCCAGCTGGCCTTCAAGACAGGGAATAAATGTAAAGCCCAGAACAAAAACGTGGCAGGTCTTAGCGAGGGAGCATTCTCTTCATTTTCATTGGACCCTTTCCTTTGACCACAGTCCCTCGAAGGATCTGGTCTGGGAGGCAGGGGGCGGCTCCTGTTACTTTCACACCCAGTTAGAGTGGCCTGGGGGCTGACCCGAATCTGGGTGACGGCATTTTCATTAAACCAGTAGATGGTCACTGAGCACCTACTGAGTGCAAGGGACGGAGTCAAGCTCTTTGCAATTGGTAAAAGTAAGTCGGCCCTGGAGGGCCTTAGAATTCAATGGGGGAGGTGAGAAGTTCCAAGGATGCAGCTCTGTCGCCATGCTATAACTTCCCGTCATACCTGTGACTGTAAAAAGGGTCCCGGCCGGGTGCAGGGAGCCACGCCTGTAACCCCAGCACTTCGGAAGCCGAGGCGGGAGGATCACTTGAATCTAGGAGTTTGAGACCTGCCTGAGCAATGTGGCAAAACCCTATCTCTACAAAAAGTAAAAAATTAGCTGGGTGTGATGGTGTGCCTGTAGTCCCAGCTACTTGGAAGGGAGAATCACTTGGGCCCAAGAGGTCGCCCATACTCTCCAGCCTGGATGACTAGTGGTAGAGCTGAGATTCAAATCCAAGCAATCTGCCTTCAGAACCCACGTTCTTAACCACTATACTACCTATCACACAATAATTTTTAAATATTAGTTTGTTCAGGTATACAGCCGTCTCTCAGTTACTTCGGAAAATTCCATGAGGTAGAAAACTTACACTTCCATGCTTATGTTCTAGTACATGGCACATAGAGTCTGGTTCTAGGATATTCATTAAGATCTAGTGTTTTTTTTGGGACAGAGTCTTGCTCTGTTGCCCAGGCTGGAATTCAATGGTGCCATCTCAGCTCACTGCAACCTCTGCTTCCTGGGTTCAAGCAATTCTCCTGCCTCAGCCTCCCGAGTAGCTGGGATTACAGGCATGTGCCACCACACCTGGCTAATTTTTGTATTTTTAGTAGAGATGGGGTTTCGCCACGTTGGCCAAGCTGGTCTTGAACTCCTGACCTCAGGTGATCCACCTGCCTTGGCCTCCCAAAGTTCTGGGGTTACAGGCATAAGCCACTGCACCTGGCCTCATTAAAATTCTTAATAAATATGTATTGAACAAATGAATGAATGAACCTGAAGCCCTAGTGAGGCTCTGTGGCTGTTCAGAGAAGAAAAAAAAAAGACATTTAATCATAGGCATGAGGGAAGACTGCATGGAGGAAGTGGCATTTAGCCTCTGCCTTGACTGGTAGATAGAACATGGAGGTAGAAGGATATCTTGCAATTCCATGCTGCAAATGCAGACCTTTGGTCAGTTGGAAGGCCCACAGCCTGTAATTTGGCAGGCCTGCTTCTCAGAAGAAATAGGCATTCCATGGCCAAGTACCTTAGCAATGGTCCAACTGCCTCCACGGGCTCTGGGGACAGAGTGAGAGGATGGATGCCTTGCAGATGGAGCACGGAGCATCCAGGAGGCCAGGGAGTGTGACTGTACCACCTGGCTGTGCTGGACTGAGTCCCATCCTGGAGCCCCAGGACTCTGGGCGACCCAAGCGGAGGTTTGCTTGTCCATGGGACGTAAGGGCAGGGGAGGGGCCCCACAGGCCACTTCTGGCACTACCCCGATCTGAGGGGCTGCCACTGAAGGGAAGTGCCTAATATTCATCTAGTATAGAAACACTTTCAAATCAAACCCTCTTTTTTTTTTTTTTGAGACTGGGTCTCACTCTGTCCCCCAGGCTGGAATGCAGTGGCATGATCTTGGCTCACTGCAACCTCCACCTCCAGGTTCAAATGATTCTCATGTCTTAGCCTCCTGAGTACTTGGGATTACAGGCACATGCCACCACGCCCAGCTAATTTTTGTCCTTTGGTAGAGACGGGGTTTCACCACGTTGGCCAGGCTGGTCTCAAACTCCTGACCTCAAGTGGTTCACCCGCCTTGGCCTCCCAAAGTGCTGGGATTACAGGTGTGAGCCACTGTGCCTGGCCTCAAACTCTCTTTTTGCCCCCTCTCCCGTCTCGCCAGGGCCAATTTTTTCCTTTCCCTTCCATCCACTTTATTATGATCTTCACTTCTCCCTCCCCATTCATTATGCAAACCACTGCAATTTTCCCTCAGCCCCTGGCAAGCCCCTGCAACTGCTCACACAAAAGCAGTAAGGGCCAAATCCAGTTCACGTGATAGTGCTGGCCCCTGCTTCCTCCTCACTCTCCGCTCCCCACTTGCCCAATGCCGTCCTCTCCTCGGGTCCCTCCTCATCTTTGACTTCTCATTCTTCATCTGTTTCATGTCAACTGGATGGTTAAAAATAATCAAACTTGGCCAGGCACAGTGGCTCACGCCTGTAATCCCAGCACTTTGGGAGGCTGAGGTGGGTGGATCACGAGATCAAGAGATCGAGACTATCCTGGCCAACATGGTGAAACCCCATCTCTACTAAAAATACAAATATTAGCTGGGCGTGGTGGCATGCACCTGTAGTCCCAGCTACTCGGGAGGCTGAGGCAGGAGAATCGCTTAAACCTGGGAGACGGAGGTTGCAGTGAGCCGAGATGTTGCCACTGCACTCCAGCCTGGCAACAGAGTGAGACTCCTTCTCAAATAAATAAATAAATAAATAAAACTTATCAAAAGGGAGATTTTTATGAGAACTTCAAAGAAAATAATATATTGATATGAGCATATCAATGCAATCCAAACCTAAGGTCCTCCTTATTGCAGAACTTAGCTAGTGAAATGAGAAAATAATTTCTAGGAAAACATCTGAAACAAGGAGATTAAAATGTCAAAAGTTATCAAAGGTGCCTCAACTGTTTCACAACAAAAGTGTTGTTTTTTGTTTGTTTGTTTGTTTGAGACCTAGTCTTGCTCTGTCGCTCAGACTAGAGTACAGTGGTGCGATCTTGGCTCACCGCAGTCACTGCCTCCCAAGTTCAAGTGATACTCATGCCTCAGCCTCCTGTGTAGCTGGGATTACAGGCACGTGCCACCACACCTGGCTAATTTTTGTATTTTTAGTAGAGACGGAGGTTTCGCCATGTTGGCCAGGCTGGTCTCGAACTCCTGACCTTGAGTGATCCACCTGCCTTAGCCTCCCAAAGTGCTGGGGACTATAGGCATGAGCCACCATGCCCAGCCACAAAAAAGTATTTTAATAACTTTCCTAAATTGTGAAATTCAAGACTCTGAGCATAGTTGAACAGATTTTGTCGATATTATAGAGGCAAAAGGAATAATACCTTAAACTGTATTGTTGGTACTTGAAAAAAGTTATTTAAATGACAAATATTTACAGGAAAACATTATTGCCTGATAGAACAGAGCTGTTTCTGGGTTCAGTGGCTCATGCCTGTAATCTCAGCACTTTGGGAGGCCAAAACAGGAGGGTCGCCTGAGGCCCAGTAGTTCAAGACTAGCCTGGGCAACATAGCGAGACCCCATCTCTACAAAAAATAAATTTTAATTAACCTGGCATGGTGGCGCACACCTTGGGAAGCTGAGGTGGGAGAATCGTTTGAGCCCAGGAGGTCAAGGCTTCAGTGAGCTGTGATTGCGCCACTGCACTCCGGCGCTCCATTCTAGGCAACAGAGTAAGACCTTCTTATCTCTCAAAAATTAAATGGAGCTTCAGTGAAAATTTTAGAAATCTTTCTGGATATTTTAAACTGAAAATAAGCCACTGCATTCAATTATCTTTGGATGATGCACTAAACATATAAATCAGGTCAAACAGAGACTGTTCCTTGGGCACACGAGCCAAGTCTAGTCTGCTCCCTAATTTTCTACAATCTGTGAACTAAAGAAGAAAAATATTTGTTGACAAGTGAAAATTATCTAAAATTCAAATTCCAGTGTCCACAAGTAGAGTTGTATTGGAACACAGCACACCCATTCGTTTCTAAATTGCCTGTGACTGCTCTCCTACTACCACAGCAGAATCGAGTAGTTGCTATGGACACCATGTGTCCTGCAAATCCTGAAATGTTTACCTGCCACCTCATTACAGAAAAACGTTAATGATCCCTGAAGTAAAAGATTTAAATAAATTCAATTCAATAAGTTTGATGATGCACTACCGTACAAAAATAATAATTGGAAATAATTACATAGAACATCTGTAAATTAGAGTAATGAAAATAGGAAGCGTATTTGGATCTCCTGAGGCAGCCTGTAGGGCGCAAGCTACAGAAGCATTTTTTGTTTTTGTTTTTGTTTTTATGAGACGAAGTCTGGCTCTGTCGCCCAGGCTGGAGTGCAGTGGCAAGATCTACCACCTCAGCCTCCCAAGTAGCTGGGATTACAGATACCTGCCACCAGCCCCCACTAATTTTTGTATTTCTTTTCTTTTAGTAGAGATGGGGTTTTGCCATGTTGGCCAGGCTGATCTCAAACTCCTGCCGTCAGGTGATCCTCCTGCCTTGGCCTCCCAAAGGGCTGGGATTGCAGCTGTGAGCCACTGCGCCTGGCCTAATTTTTGTATTTTTAGTAGAGATGGGGTTTCACCGTGTTGGCCAGGCTGGTCTCAAACTCCTGACCTTGCATGATCCACCTACCTTGGCCTCCCAAAGTGCTGGGATTACAGGCATGAGCCACTGTGCCCAACCAGTGCGTGGTGCTGCACAACTGTAATCCCAGCTACTTGGGAGACTGAGGCAGGAGAATTACCTGAACCCGGGAGGTGGAGGTTACTGAGCTGAGATCGTGCCACTGAACTCTAGCCTGGGTGACAGAGCGAGACTCCATCTCAAAAAAAAAAAAATCAACAAAAAATTTAGAAATTATTAGAACTATTTGATGAATGATTCAATAACCAGTTTTGTGATATGTAAACATGTAGCCTTTAGTTAGAGAATAAAAGAAATTCTATGTATTTTCATTTTAATATGTTACATAATATGTACCAATATAGCCAAATATGTCTTTATCTCCAGCTCCATCGATTGTGTTTCTATATCCATATCTCCATATCTCCATATTACTATACCTGTTACAGATTTTGACCATTGACCCCAGGCACAACTAACATTCCATACTAGTTTGCTGTCCTGGCCTCACCTTTTGGATAGCACACATGAAATTGACTTCCCAGCTCTGACCTTGGCGCTCATCAAGAACTGTTCCAGTTCTCCCCTGCAGCTGGCTGCACTGCTCCGAGTCACACCCCTTTTAATTCAGCACAGGCCTCGGGACCTTCCTTCCCTGGCACAGCAGTGGGGAACACGCCCACTTCTCTTGCCTATGTCAGTCTCAGCAGGGCCTGGGTAGTTAAAGGAAGCCTGTTCTCACCCTTTCTGCCTCTATCAAAACTCGCTGCCCGGGAAGCATCTGAACTCTTGGCCAACATGCTCTTTTCCCAAGGGCCATTTTTGTTTCATGTCTCGACTTCAGTTGTAGAAGGAAAAGCTTTATTCCTTTATAGAAGAATTTCAGGCATCAAAGGCAGGTGGGGAAGAATTTTTGGAGCTGAGGAGTCTAGAATGTGAATGTTTTATGAGTCCACCTGGAGATCAAAAGAGAAGAAAACTAATATATTCTTTTTCCAAAGGGGAAGAAGTTCCTCTACATTCTTTGGTGTGTGTGTTATTATTTTAATAGATCATGTGAGTTTGCAGGCTTCAGGGAGATGAAACTGCTGTCTGATACATCACTGGTTATGTTACGGAGAATAAAGGCATGCAATTTAATGGGGAAAAGGCAGCTTGCAAAGATATCTGTGCAAGCCAGCTTTAAGAGGTCACACATCTTAATACTGATTGATAAACTGGTCATGACTTGAAACAAACATGGCTGTATCTTCAATAGCCCATACAATTAAAAAAATAGCTAACATTAATCAGATGCTGCTTCTCTGCCTGGCACTGTGCTCAGTATTTTACATGCACTCATTTAATCCTCGAGACAAATTTTGGAGTTATGTACTATTTTTATCCCCATCTGCATATTTTCCAGCATGCTGGTATTCTCTTTTTCAATCTCTCTTCTTAACCCACCCTGGGCCCGTCTGGGCCCGTCTGGGCCCTGCTCTGTGCCCTGGACTCCCTTATCCTTGAATTCTGTTTGGGTTCGGCCAACGGGAGCTACCATAGGATATTGAAGGGTGGGAGGAAAGAGACAGAGAGGTTGGGTTATTTCTTCCCAGCTCTCTCTCTCTGCTCTCTACCTGGCTATGGCAGCAGCTGTCTCCCTATACAACTGTAGCTTCTGTCAATCATCCTCTCTCCATAGCTCTGGCTCCTACTGGAAGCTGGTACCATCATTTCTTCTCCTTGCCTTTTCCAACCCAGGGGGGAGAAAGAGCTTCCAGGTACTGCTAGTCTCTGGGTGCTCTGACATCTCTTGGTTTCTTTAACGCTGCCCATACCTCCGTAAATATTCTCTTTGTCAAATTGTCTTCACAGATCCCAGCTAAGTGCACCTTCTGCTTTCTGCTGGAACCCTGACTAATAACTAATATTTGACCTCAGAGCAATCAGTTATGGGTCCTCTTCACTCAACTTCTGTATTTCCTGCCTTCTTCCAAATGCTATATTTTTGTTTATTTGTTCTGAAACTTCAGTTTAGCTTTATTTGAGGGGAGCTGATTGTATTTGTCCATTTTCATACTGCCAATGAAGAAATAACCAAGAATGGACAATTTACAAAATAAAGGTTATTGGACTTACAGTTCCACATGGCCGGGGAGACCTCACAATCATGGCAGAAGGTGAAAGGCACGTCTCACATGGCAGCAGACAAGAGAAGAGAACTTGTGCAGGGAAACTCCCATTTTTAAAACTATCAGATCTCGTGAGACCCATTGACTATCATGAGAACAGCAAGGGAAAGACCCACCCCCATGATTCAATCATTTCCCACTGGGTCCCTCCCACAACACACAGAAATTATGAGAGCTACAAGATGAGATTTGGGTGGGGACACAGAGCCAAACCATATCACCAATCTTAGACATAAAGTTACTGATTTTCCATGTGGGTGCAGATTATTTTGACCTTTGGCTATAGGAACTATCTTCTATAGCTGTATATACATATTTGTGAATATATTTATTCATGAATATTGATTCTTCCCATGGGATTACTCCTTCTTATGCATGAATGTGTAATTAGAAAGTTTCAAGGACTGGTATTCAGTTTTATACAAGCACACATTATAGTAAAGAGCAAGCAATTTTTATCCCTATGAACCGTAATAAACATTTAGGTACATTTCTGGAAAATGTGATTAGGCAAATCTCAGCAAGATGCTGTTCATGGCTTGCATGAGGTCTGTGTGGAGAAGGAGTTTTTTATTAGTAGCTCGAGGGGTTCAGCAGCTCAAATGCACTCTTTGGAAAACTTGGATATTTATGCTATAATTTTATAGACGAATAAGTGTCTTTCAGTTTGGGTGAATTAATGCATGTTTGCAATGAGGGCAGAGATCAGAAATAGGGACTTGGGCTGGGCATGGTGGGTCTCACCTGTAATCCCAGCACTTTGGGAGGCCGAGGTAGGTGGATTGCTTGAGGTGATGAGTTGGAGATCAGCCTGGGCAATGTGGTGAAATCCTGTCTCTACTAAAAATATAAAAATTAGCTGGGTGTGGTGGTTCACCCCTGTAATCCCAGCTACTTAGGAAGCTGAGGCACGAGAATTGCTTCAACCCGGGAAGCAGAGGTTGCAGGGAGCTGAGAAGGCACTGCTGCACTCCAGCCTGGGCAACAGAACAAGACTATCTCAATAAAAAAAAGAAAAAGAAAGAGAAGAAATAGGGGCTTGAATTGTAGCTTCATACCGTCTCCCAATTTCTTAGAGGTTAAGTTAAAAAATACATATGGCCAGGTGCGGTGGCTCAAGCCTGTAATCCCAGCACTTTGGGAGGCCGAGGTGGGCAGATCATGAGGTCAAGAGATTGAGACCATCCTGGCCAACATGGTGAAACCCCGTCTCTACTAAAAATACAAAAATTAGCTGGGTGTGGTGGCGTGCGCCTGTAGTCCCAGATACTC